>BQKN01001010.1:349956-361498 GCA_022839385.1 Asparagus kiusianus
GTCTAAGACACGTTATGCAAAGTCAAAATGAGTACTTATAACGTAAAAATAGATTCCAACATTTCCAGCTCAAGAGGCTGCATCATTAAAATTTTGAAGCTAGTTTTCTTTCTGTGTCAGAACAAAGGAGTCCTAGGCTCACATGTAAGAAACTTCGCAATATGATAAAACTAGAACTCTACACAACGAAGAAAATCTAGTACTATGTCTACAATGAGACAATACAAGGAAACAGTTGCGCACCAACATAAAACCCCTACAACTATTAAATGGGTGTGAGGTGAGATAATTTTAACAAATGTCCAAGAGGAAATTTACTTTATTAGGACTGAGGGTCAAAGATCATAACTTTAGATATGCTTTAGGATAAGGCTAAAACATAAATGCATACCGAAGCAAGAGGGTTCGTATATCAAAAGAAGAGAGTGATTTCTTTCAATCAGTAAAATAATTACATCTGGATGTGGAAATTTTATAAATGTACCCAACTCAAATAACTGAGAATAGTTGTCAAAGACTCAAAGCCTCGATAATATTTCCGCAATCTACAAAAAAATCAGTGCCTTTATTCTTCATTCTACCAAGATTTGTCTATAGAGTTTAAAATCAAATTTTGATCTCCTGAGTCCACCGGACGTCAAGTCAAGAAACTCCTGTGAACTCATATTGTCAAACATGAATGTCAAATCGCATACAAAATTCTGCACCTTTGCCTATAGGAATTATGTATCAGACCCTCACAAAGTGTCTATGTACGCCTTAAAAAGACAAAAAGGTGTCAAAAACAGAAAGGTCTGAGGCTTGCAAATAAAGGTTGTCTCAGCACCCTTCTAGGACATACTGACATAGTTATCCTTTCAAAAAGCAAAAAAGAGACAGAAAGACATAAATTAGTTACTTGGACCAAATGAACCATTATCTAGAAATTCAAAAGTTCTAAGCTAAGTCCGAAGGAGATTGAACTAAAAGTAGTTCTATGATGAATGTTAGATGAGACCCACAAAAACTATGAGAAAAAGATAAGAAATATCAAGACACTGGATCCAGAGAATCAGTGGGCATGCCAGATGGCATGAATGGCCAACTTCAGACAACAAACTTGTTATTAACAAAGAGAATCTTATAACGGAAAGTGCAAAGTCAAAATTGTAGGAACTCTGACTGTTTGATGAATTCGGAATATAAATTAAATACGAAAATTTTCAGATGCTAATATATGATAAACCCACATAGTGAAAAACAATATGAAATCAATCAGCTAGTTAGAAAACATCTAATTATCTTTATATCTAAACCAAAAGTCTCACTGCTAGTTTTCTGCAGTTATTTAGTCAAACACATGGCTGACCAAATATAAGAGTATGAATACTTCAACTATCCAATAAAAAGACAAGCAATCAGAAACAAAGAGGTATTTCATAACTTTTCTGCGCATTTTTTGGTCATTTTCATCACATAAGAGCTAGGGATTGGAAGACCAGACCAATGAGAGAGAGAGAGAATAAGTGTATACAATGGTATACAATCTAACATCTTTTCTACTGTTTTAGAGGCTAGTCAGAAGCATGTGGGATGTTTGTCTCCCAAACTAAAAGAAACACTTCATTCCACAGAGGAAAAAAAAATTAAGAAAATATAGTACATCTCAATGAACAGAGACAAATGGGATATAAAGCATTAGCTTCACTTGCACATAGATAAAGTAAATACAGAATAAGAAAGTCACAACTGTAGGATATCCCAAGTTCAATGATAAGAGATTCAGATACCAATATCGGAAAACTTACTACAATATCCAGTTAAAAGAAAATATAAGACATCATAAGCAGCTACATATCAGAAAAGCCAACCATAGAAAGAAATGTGCAGCTCAATGTCAGCATAGCACATTTGCTAGGTTAAAAGGAGAGAGAAAAAAAACAAACTTAACTGCCAGAATATCATAGTTTCAAATGGTCGTCCCCACGTAGAAATATCAACCTGCAGCGGGAAAAGAAGCCATATGAATGAACCAGGACTACCAAGTTTCAAACATATGCATCAGAGAAGATGCCAAATAAATGGTAACAAATAAAGGAAATCATTTTCAAAAGAAGTCAGAAATTTTCCTTCCAGAAAAATACCATGATTTTTCTGCCAATGTCATTTTTCTTTACTGCCTCTTTGCACGTTTATCAAAGCCAGACTTCCGTGGTTTATTGGCATCTTCAAATGGTGCAGTGTTTGCAGAAGCTCTGTTCCAGGCAAGAGAGAGAGTGTGTGAGAGATAGAGAGACAAGCTCAGAGTGATTGCAATGGTGTCAAAGTTGGAAGTCATATAAAATTTGAATGAGGAAACAAATTCAACTGAAGAAAGGGGAAGAAATATACACGACCTGTGCTTCTTCGCGTTTTCTTTCTTAATGCTCAACACCATATCCATAGCCTTTTTCTGATGCTCTCTTCCCTGGGAATGCGCTTCTAAACCCTCCACAGTCTCACAATCAATTTTGCATATAAGACACCTGACCATGCCACCAGCCTTCCTCTTTCTTGATTGCTCAAAGCTGTCAATATTACCTTCACGGGAAGCCTACACAGAAGCACGACAAGAGATCTTTTGAATGAAATGAGGGGGGAAAAGGACCAAAGACATGCAGCAGGCTATTCCTGATAAATTAAAAGGAGCAACATTGTGTAGAATTGTTCACATTGGCAACACAGGCTATTCATTGTAAATTTAAAAAAAAATAAGCAACAGTGAGTACTAAGCGTTCGCATTGGCAGAAAACATAAAGGGGGGAAACTCACTGAACTAAACCGTCCATTGAACCCTGCATCACCCATTCGCAAATGAGAAGGAAAGTTTCCAAGGCCGCCAGTTTCAGCAATATCAGGATGATTGTGGAACCCGCCAAAACCACTACCTCTGAAGCTAGGCATATCTCGTGGACCCATTATTTCATTGCCTCGCATATCATTCGGCAAACCATGATTAACAGGACCAATGCCATCCAGACCCCTCCTTAGCTGAGTAGGCAGGCCATCAGGCATATCTCTACTAAAATGACCTGTTCACAACAGTGGAAAATTTAAAGCTTCTACTTCACCAAAAATACATGGAACTGTAGCATCAACTCAAACTCACTGCTTAATTCATACAAAGGAAAAATAGTAAATCATCTACCTGGGCTTCTTAGAGGAGGACGATCAAATTCAGGAACAAGATTGAGACGATCAGGATGAGGAAAGTTTCCGTCATGTCTCCTTCCTAGATGTTCACGTGCAATATCCAGAGGACTTTCTGAATTACCAAACCTAGGCGGAAAAGGGGCACCTGATTGATAAGAGGATGGTGGTCTAAATGCATTTGCACCTCCAGATTGTTGTGCCATCCTATCAAGGGGCCTGGATGTCGGATAACCATCAAACCTAGGAGGACCTTCACCATCCAAATGAGCTGGCCTAGGAAATTGCTTCAAATCTTCTTCGAACTCTCTCCTATTGACATGTCTAGCAGGATCCAATGAGGAAGGCCTAAAATGCTCATCGTGTGCTGCTTTGAATCCTCCTTCAGGAAAAGGCTTAAACCTTTCATCTGGTAAAGGCCTAAACCTATCTTCTGATTCATGCATTCCACTAACAGCTGCAGTGTTTGTCATCCCATTCATTTTCATGGCATTTGGGTGTCCATATGGAGCATGCTCGTTGGGCAGAGGCCGATGAGTATCAGGCTGCCTGCCATCATAAACTCCAGGCCTCCTGCTAGCATGTGCTTCAGCTTCCATAGCATTAAAGCTAGCCGATCTTCCCATCTTGTCTTCAGAAGTAAAAGAATGTCCTGCCATCATCCTGTTAGGTGCATCCAATGCTCCAGGGGGTGGTCCACCCATAACAGGTCGTGCCATTGCCTGTTGATCAAAACCCTTCGGTGGGATTCCATGATGATGCGGAGCACCTCCCGGTGGCGGCGGCGGTGGTGGTGGAAGTCTGGGCCCGGGGGGCCCCGCATGTGGAGGTGGCCAACAAGCCTCTTGGACTACTGGCATCTGTCTCTGTTGAGGAAAGGTCTCATGTACATTATGCACAGGGGGTCTCATCTGACTTGGCAGCATGGCTTGTCCATGCACAGGCACCTGATGAGAAGGCTCAGGAAACCTTCTTTCTTGACTAGACTGATGTATGGGTTGTTGAAACATCCCGTCAGGTACAGGAGGCCTTTGGGATATCATTCCTGGGTCAGATATGTGAGGTTGATGTCCGTAAGGAAATTGTTTCGGGGTACCCGGAGGCATTCCTTGACCAGTAGGTGGATACGCACGTCCTTGAGCAGGAAATCCACTTTGTTGTGCAGACTGTTGCTGCAACTGACCTCTATCTAAAGCATTAGTTGCTTGCATTTGTTGAGACAACATACTGCTAATATTTCCAGCATTCTGACCTTCGGGGACACCTTCTCCTTTGAGCTGTGCACTGGATTTATCATCAAATTTGCCTTCTCGGCCCTTACGACTATAAGAACCCTCCGTCAACCCACCCACTAAGTTGTTGTCTTCTTCCTTCTTAACCAGCTGGCCATCCACAATTTCATCCTTTACAATCTTTTCTGGGACATCTTTGTTCTCATTCTCAGCTTGGCTGTCTTTATCCTTTGCATCTGCAGCTGTTTTCTCCTCATTACTCTTGGACATGGTATCAGATACATGTTCAGTGCTTTTCTCCCCTGATTTGGTCCCTTCAGCATTCTTTACAACTAAACCATCCTCTTGTTTTGGGGTAGCAGGTGATGCACCACCTTGCTTCCCACCATGGGGTGCCTGAGACTGTTGAATGGGTCCAGATTGATTAACCCTTCCGCTATAATTCTGATTTAGTGGTTGCTGGTTAATACTAGGCTGCATGAGATTAGATCCAGTACCAGGAGACTGAGGAACTGGCTGTTGTGGCATGCCAGGACCCGCCATCATAGGCCTAGCTTGAACATGTTGTGGTGGTAATCCTTGCGGATGAGGATATCCAGGAGCAGGCTGCTGCATGTATGCCGGTCCCTGAGGCCTTAAAGACTGTTGAGGGTGAACCTGATGCTGGGGAGGGACTTGCTGTGGCTGCTGACCAGGATGGAAAGGAGCTTGTGGTTGTCCCTGAGGAAAACTAGGTTGTGGATAGACTTGTTGGCCTGGTTGTTGAATTGGATGCTGCTGCAAAGGATGAAGATTGGCAGGAGGACCTTGAGTAGGTGGCATGGCTGGCTGTTGTTGAGGTGGCATCATCATTTGAGAATGGGGTGGACGCATCTGAGGGGGTTGAGGTGGAAACTGACCCTGAGATTGAGGAGGGTGTTGGGGATGCATATGCATAGGAGGCTGCTGTTGTGGAACACCAAGAGTCGGTTGTGGATAAGATTGATATCCAGATACTGGATGCGCATGAGGTTGTGGGGGTTGCATCTGCGGATGGGGATGGGACTGAGGTTGAGGTTGCATCTGCATAGGAGGCTGTTGTTGGATTGGATGAGTTTGGGGTGGATGTTGAGGTCGAGGCTGGTGCTGGGGGTAGGCCTGAGGAGGTGGCATTTGCTGAGGTGGAGCTTGCATCTGTGGAGGCCTTGCTTGAGTGGCATGAGGTTGTGGAGGCGGTGGAAGACTCTGTCGTGGTGCATTGGGGTGTGGTTGATGAGGTGCAAATGGTTGCATTTGAGGAACTTGAGCAGGTACGTGTGGCTGGGGTTGGGCTTGGGGTTGGGGATAAGGATGGGGTTGAGGCTGAGGTTGAGGAAGATGCGGTTGCTGCTGCGGCTGAGGCTGCTGCAGCGGCTGGGCATGAGACTGAGGCTGTGCTTGAACTTGGGGTTGACCAGGTTGAGGTTGGGGTTGTTGCCCATAAGGCTGAGGCTGCTGTCCTGGGACCATAGCCTGCATCTGGGGTTGACCGTATTGTGGATAGACTTGCTGCTGATACTGAGCATACTGTTGGTATTGTTGGTTATAAGCATCATATCCAGGGTACTGCTGATAGTACTGTTGGTACTGCAGTTGCTGCTGCTGGTACCATTGCTCAGGGGTCGGAGCCTGAGCTGCTGGTTGTGAAGCAGCAGCAGCAGCTGGAGTCGCAGCAGCAGGGGTAGATGTGGGCCCTGAAGAAACAGGTGCTGATGCAGAAACTGTTGCTGGAGCAGCTGGAGTAGCAGCTGCTGTTGCGGGAGCAGATGTAGTGGCAGCTACAGCTGCTGCTGAGGCAGCAGATGATGGATCTTGGGTAGCTTGAACCTGGGAATTTTCAGCAGCTTGTGCTTGAGGCTGGACACCCTGCAGTCAACCAACAGCACAAACACTATCATATCAGGAAAATGGTCCACCGAATTAAAACAACTAAGATACCATATATTCATTTTTCAACTCACAGGGCATATTAGTGCATGCTCTTGCACTTGCCGATGCACAATCTGGGTTCCACATCGGTTGCATACCACAGGAGAGTTTCCAAAGCTACACCCAGCACAATGGGCACTGCTTTCTGCCAATGTCCCCTGCCACTGACAACTGCTCCTGTGGTAAAGACAGTAAACCGCTACTTTGCCAATGGTCTCAGCAAGTTCTTTGCTAGATTCTGTCAGTGGCTGTCGATTTCATATTACGGAGAAATAAGAAAAACTAGACCTTGGCCAAAAGATAAGGGTTCAGGGATATTGAAATAGAAGGTCAGGAAAAATAAACCTTAGCGTCTGCTTCGGTCACCAAGTAACCATCGTAAGGACAGGCAGGGGTAGTGGCTACTAGATAAGCTAGGCAGGGTTTGCAGTACAGATGTGTGCATTGCGCTTGTAAAGATTCGCTCGGATTGACAAGGGTGCGGCATACAGGGCAGAAATATTCACCCGGAAGAGATTGGATGTTCACTATGCACTCGTTATCATAACCCATACTGATGGGAAAGACTCCAACTCAGCTTAAGCCACCTTAAAAGAGAATAATTTTAATCAATATTACCATCTCTGCGTAGTTCTAAATGCAAGTCAACAACAATTCAGAAAATGCAAACCTGTGAAATAAATTAAGAAGGGCGCTAAACATACATACATTACACCGAAAAGGAATGAGCAACAAACAACCACAGAATGGAAATAAACTTGTAACCCAGCAAATAATCAAGCAAATCGACTAGTCTCACCACAAATCAAAGATCTGTAACATGCATCAACAGATTTAGGGTGTAAAAACACGCCCAAATAGACCTAGGGTTTTAGATTCCAGGGATCAGTCTACTTTAGCCCCAAACCCTAAAGCGCACTGTCACCGTAACAAACCCTAAAGCCCCGCACGAGTGAGATCAAATCTCTCCCAATCGAACCGCAACAACGTAAAAAGAAGAAAAAGAATTCGCGGAAACAAATAGCAATCGACGAATCGAGGGCATCGGAGAGAGAGGTGCGTACCTTGGTGCCGCTAGGGTTTTACCTGCAAGAAAAAGGAGAGATTCTGCGGTGGAAACTAAACCCTAGCTTCGATCTGGGTTTTGTCGATGGGAGATATGGCGAGCGAGAGAGAGAGGGGCGGCTTCGAGAGAGAGACGAGGGGGCGAAAGTAACTGGAGTGAAGCGCAGGGGCTGGGCTTTTATACAGAGGAGGATGGCTGGGCTTCGGTTGAGCTGATGTTTGATACGGCCCAGTGACGGCCCGTTATGTTATGTTAATTAACCCTACGGTAAAAGCGTTTGATGGGAGTAAAAATATGTGGCATTTTCCCTTTGGAGAGATTGGCAATTGGCAATTGGCAACAGTCTAAAAAATAAAAAATAAAAAGAGTTCTCTTTCTAATATATTCCCCTTTCAAACATTTGTTGATTACACTAATATGTATATATTTCTTTCTCCATACTATCGTACCCGGGGTTTCGACATAATATCGTGCATAGATTTCATATATGTTTTCTTTTATGTTGAATTATAAACAATAAAGTAGATATATTCTTTGTAACTATGATGAGTATGGTAAATAGGGATGGACATAAAACCAATTCAAGTTTTTTCTTGCCTGCCTTTTTTACGTTCATAAAAGTGTTACATATAAATTTGCATGTCAATATTATGATATTTTATCTAGCTTTATTTTCACTTTATTAATTAATTTTTAAAAGCTATTCTCTGTGTCTATGAGATCTCCATAACTATCTCGTCCTTGTACATTTTCCCCTTTGTTTCCGAGTTTCTGGAAGAAAAATGTATTTTCTCACATGGACATTGCACTATGTTAATTTGACATTATCAACACGGCACACGATGTGCTATTTTGCAGCATTAAAGTCAGGTAAATATTTCCATTTATGATGTTCGCATTGTATTTTTTTGGTAAAAAATTTTAGTTACTTCACATTCTTTCTCATTGAGAAAGATGATGGTCTCAACTTTGTTTGCTATAGCTTTATCACTGTGATAAAAGAGCCGATGAAACCAAGCCCGGAAGTGGCGGTTTATTTGCACATATGCACCATGCATCTTATATTATTAAAGTGAAAATTACACTATCATGATTTACAAATGGCAAAATTATTTTTTGTTCAGCATTACACTATTACTTTATATAGCGAGATTCTACATATTGCACTCCATCCAATCTATATCTATACTACATGTAAAAGTGGATTGGGGTGCTAAAACGTTTGATTGCACTTTTACCCCTCTCAAATTTGATAAATCTAACTTTAATTATTTTGCTTATTAAATTTATCTCAAACTCTCATTCAATAGTCTTAAATTAAATTAATTGCACATCATCATAATAATAAGATTTAATGCTAGTTTCTTAGGCTCTTAAAGATTCCATAACTTATCTAAACTTATACCATTTATTATAAATTTTTGTAGGATGTTAAAACATTTTTTCGGAGATATCCCTCGTTGCGTGCATAGATACACACACGAATACACATAAATACTCAATATGTGATAATTACTCTCTCCAAGAGTTTCATATCCATACATGCGTACATGACCATATATACATACATAGCATCCTATATGCTAAAATTCTTTTCAAAAATGTCCGTCAGTCGCATGAGTATTCATCAAAGTCCCATTATTCATATTCTCATTCAAAAAGTTTATAAAAAATTCAATGGTGTGGTAGTATTCATTAAGGTCCCTTTATTCTCATTCATCAAAGTCCCTTTTTTTCTCTTGTTGGGTCCGATTGAGTGGGAGGTGAACCGTTGCCCCCATTTTATTGTCTAGAGTAATCACTAATTAATAATTAGTTCAATGGTCATTTATTTTTACTTTAGTATTACTAATTGCTAAACAATAATTATTTTTTTCTAACATCTCATCTCAAATGAGCTGTTTCCTCATCCTTTGCATCTACCTATTCTACTTCTCATGTGATTATTTATTGATTCCTTATTTAAACTTAATTTCCCCTCCCCCCTAAATCGTTAGGCAAAGAGCACATGTGTTTTTGAATTCCGAAATTCAAGAGGAGGGGAAAGGAATGAGCGGGCCAAACATGGACGATGCAAGTGATGTACACTCGGTGAGATTATAATTGTAAACACAAAACTAAAAGTAATCTTTGCTTTAACAACTAATGTATTAAAATTCACGGTGTATATTTTGTTTCAACAAAGTATTAAACTTTTTCCCAAAAATAGGGAAAAACAACAACCACAACCAGCAGAAACAAAGCCAATATAGGCCTTGCCGTTGCTACCGCAACATCCATGCAAGGTCATGGGGCAACTAGATCGTTGATATACGAGACTCGTATAAAGACCCTTACCTCTGCCTCAGCACCTTCAAGACTACTGAGGTTGAAACCCTTGACTATAATGAGAATGTCCTCCGCTTCTGGGGAAATTGAGCTAAGCTAAACTTTCCCCAAAATGGCCCCCTTTGATTGTCACAGACGCCACATGTAATAACTTCTCCAACAAAGGTGCTTGAAAAAAAGGAGAGAGATTAATTTAAGGCTTGTGATAATTAAATGTTATTGTATATCATCAAATCACGATTAGCAGGAGGGGAGGTTGTGGATAGTGATGAGATAAGCTTCTCGCGTGATTTGAAGCTTTCATTGGGAACTTCACTTTTTCAAGTGGTCAACGTTGAACTTGATAATGCAAAAAATGTTGGTTATTAACATTTTTGTTATGGTGAACGTTTTGGATTGAGAGGTTAAGTTTAATATAACTTAAAGATTGAGTAACCTATTAGCAATTTCAATCACTGGAGGGATTAAGTTTAAAATAACGTAAGGAATATTATGTTAGGATATGTGAAGCCTAACTATCAGACATGCCCTATACTTCAGAAGAAAAGAGGAACAAAGTTGGAACAGTAGGAACAGGTTCGACGACGACAAAGTTCAAGCAAAACGACGAAGGAGATAGTTTTCTGCATCGCGGTCGACCGGCCATGGCACGACGGTCGACGTGCACAGACAGGCACTAGGTTGAGGAGCAGCTCGCGGTCGACCGAGCATGGCGCTGCGGTCGACCGGCAAAAGTCCAGAGAGCAAGCCCAGACTGCAGTCAGCTTCGCGGTCGACCGCACATGGCGCTACGGTCGACCGCTCAAAGTCCAGAGACTCCGATCAGGTCTAGGATTCGTCACGGTCGACCGGATGTGGTGCGGCGGTGGACCGGAGTCGGGTTTTGGCCCAGTTTCGAATTTTAACCTGTTTTGTTCTGTTTCCTTTTTTATTGGTTAAACCCTTAAGTCTATAAAAGGGTTGTTTAGGGCATGATGTATTGAGACGAAAAATAGTGAATTTTTCTCCTGCGGCGGCCGTGGACGTAGTTTCTCACATTGAGAAGCGAACCACGTAAATCTTGTGTGTTTAAGATTGTTTGATTTTTCTCTCTTCTCTCCTAAATCTCTATTTCCAAATCGCATCGGGGGGGTTGTGCATCCCCAACATATTAAGGAACATCAATGATTTAGGGGGCTATTTCAAAATACGAAAGATTTAAGGGAGTACTATCGAAATGACCATTTTTTAAAATTTATTTTTGGTGAGGTTATTGATAAACTAAGCTTCTTGTTGGTCAATCGGTTAAATTTTTTTATTTTTTAGCTATTAACTAATTTTCATTACTTTCTTCTATATTATGAAATTTCCGATGTAAAGAAGGCAGTTTAGCTCATGTTCTCTCTTACAAGTTAGTTCAGCTTTATATTTCTATCATCTATTCCTTTTTGAATTTGAGTGTTAATATTGCTACTCCCTAAATCACCAGATTATGAAGCATATGGACGTTTATACTATATGGTGCCCTCGATTAGATTTACATATCCATACTATTATTTTCACTATTGGATCCTTCAGCTTGAGAAATATAACAACTAATGATGAAAATAGTTATGCTAATTTTTAATCCAGGTTGCATGATTTTACTCTAGAATGACCAAAATTTCTTTTTATTTCTTTATTTTATATCTCTATTTTTTTGCATTATATAATTTTATCATTTTCCTATCCACGAAACATATGAAGGACATGAACAAATATAATTACGTGCAACGCACGTGCACTATACTAGTAGCTTTTAAATTAGGATATTTCCTATCCA
>BQKN01001010.1:365128-397503 GCA_022839385.1 Asparagus kiusianus
GGGATAAAAAATGATAAAACAAACTTCATCCGCGCCTCTTTTGTTATAAATCTGTTACTTTAGTCATGGCTTCTACTTGTTTTTCATTGGGATTATGATTTTACCCGCAACTTACTGCTGAAGGACGGCTAAAAACACGGAAATTAGATGGTTTAAGTGACCACTGTGAGCTAATCATCTTTTTCTTTTTTTTTACCGTAAACTCCAGAACCAAAACGTTTCTGTAAAGAACAATTTTTCTAAACAGACCCATTTCCAATTTTTTTTTAAAACCGACTCTTTTTTATTTATTTACCAAAACCGACCCGATTTTGTAAGACTAATCACCTTTCTAACTAGTCGGGGTTGGCAACCTCGACTATTTAGGACGATGTTAAGCCCTAATTAGAAGCCTTAAACCCTAAAAATTAATGTCCTAAATAGTCGGGGTTGCCAACCCCAACTATTTAGGAAGGTGATTAGTCTGCTAATCACAAAATCGGGTCGGTTTTGGTAAATAAAAAAAAAGTCGGTTTTAAAAAAAAATGGAAATGGGTCTGTTTAGAAAACTTGTTCTTTCTGTAAACTTCTCAAGAAGATAGCGGTGTGAGTAGAGAAATCTATATGTTGGGCCCTAATATTTTGTGTTTGAGATTTTGCAAATACACGTCCCTCACATACAGGGAGCACCACTCAAATTCTTGCTGCTGAACAGCTAAGAAGCTCAGACGTTGCCGCCACGGCCTCACACATGCTTTTCTTAACACAGAAAAGCAATTTGTATCGGATATCTCTCCAGCGTCTATCCAGTACATACAGAAACAGTTGTAGATGAGTAATCGAAGACGCACAGACCATCGATACAATTCCCACAATTGCTACGAAAATAAGCTTGTAACACATCTCGCCATTTCTAATATGTCATCCTCCAGTCTGTCCCATGACAAAAAGAGAGATGAAATATGGAGGATCATTCTTCTTTGAATCAACTGTACCAGTCGAGAAAGAGAATGGAAAAAGTAAGGACAAACAAGAAAAGGAGAAGAAAAGTCCTGCTGCTACTGTTTCGCTTAATTGCCTGTGTCAGCTCCTTGTTACCCAGCACCACGTTATTTGTAGCTTCAACTGCCTGAAAAGAACATGCGGAGACGAGAGCTCAGTGACTGATCAATAGATGACAGAAAACTAAAATTTAATGAATCAGTGAGCAGACAGATGCGGGATTTGCTTCCCAAATCAGCAGTGAGAAATCAATGAGTAGATTAGCGATACAGGATGTAATGTTGCCTGATCCCACATTTTTCGGGGTAATATTTTGTTTTCTTTCTTCTGCATGTGTGTTTAAGCCTTAACCTCCACCCGTTTCTCAGGGTGTAATGATGTTCACTTCCCACAGTTTTCAGGGTAATCTTTTGTTTCCTTCCTTTCGCGTGTGTGTTTAAGCCCTAATTGTTGGTCTTGAGAGTGGAGATTCAAGCTTAGAATTAAAATCAACAATCGCATGAAAATTCAAGACAGGCCATGGGTATGGTCTGCGCCACACCAGGGTGTGGCAGAATCTACCGTCTGTCATGGGTGTGGTCTGCGCCACACCAGGGTGTGACAGACTCGTTTTAGAATCCTAATCTGTTAGGGATTGTATTTTGTTATAAATAAAAACACGTCCCTTTAGGGTTTAAGAGAGAAAAAGAGCACGAAAAAAAGAGGGTTTTGAGGGTTCTTTGAGATTAGAAATCTTAGAGAGAGAGAGGTCAATTGCAAACATTGTAATATTCTTCAAGTAATCAAAGAATTGTGTGGTGTGGCTCCCGAGGACGTAGGCACGTTGCCGAACCTCGTTAAATCTGATGTGTTCTTTCTTATTTATTTTTCTATAAGTTTTTATCTTTGATTTGTGGTGAATTTTTTTCTTGCTCAACTCTCAAACACAAGATCCGGAAGGGTACGGATTTGATTTGATTATTTCGAATCCCTAACAACTGGTATCAAAGCTTCGTTCAGCAAATTTGTGAGAAAGAAAGCCATGACAGAGGAAATCAAATCTAAGATTGAGAAGTTTGACGGTTCAGACTTCGCCTATTGAAAGTCACAAATTGAGGACTATCTGTACCAGAAAGACTTGTATCGCCCGTTGATGGGCAAGGTAAAGGGACAGAAGAAGTCAGATGGTGATTGGAAGATACTGGATAGGAAGGTTCTAGGACAAATCCGGTTGTCGCTCGCCAAATCAGTAGCCCATAATATTTTAAAAGAGAAGACGACGGTAGGGCTTATGGAAACGCTCGCGAAGATGTACGAGCAACCGTCTGTAGCAAATAAGGTGCATCTCGTCAAAACTCTTTTCAACCTCAAGATGGCAGAAGGACGGTCCTTCACGATGCACCTCAGCGAGTTCAACACGATTGTTGATCAGCTTATCTCCGTGGACATCACGTTTGATGACGAAGCGCAAGCCCTATTGATTCTATCGCAGTTGTCGGATAGTTGAGCAGGTTGTGTGACGACAATCAACAATTCGGCGGGGAAGGAGAAGATGAAGCTGAGTGAGGTTGTTAGCATGATTCTATCCGAGGAGGTTAGAAGAAAATCGTCTGAATCAGAAGGTTCAGGTTCAGCTCTAAGTTTCGAGCAGAGAGACAGAAGCCAGAAGAAAGTAAACCAGAACAGGAATCGGTCGAAATCAGTGAAGAAGAGGTCAAACTCGAAGGTTAAGCCTATCAAAGGGAAGTGTTGGAACTGCGACCAAGAAGGCCATATGTCTTCAGTCTGCAAAAGTCCAAAGAAGGATGCGGGTGAGCAAGAGGCTCATATCGTGCAGGATGCCTTGATCCTTGCTATGGACAGTGATTCGGATTCTTGGGTCATCGATTCAGGAGCCTCTTTCCACATCACTGCTAACAGGAAGCTCTTTCAGAATTATGTAGCAGGGGACTTTAGAAAAATATATTTGGGGAATAACGAGCCCTGTAATATTGTTGGAAAGGGTGAAGTGCAGATTCAGATGAAAGGGCTCTAAGTGGACCTTAAAGAACGTGAGACACGTGCCGAAGCTGAAAAAGAATCTTGTTTCGGTGGGACAGCTTGGAGCAGAATGTTATGTTTCTACATTCACAGGAGATTCGTGAAAGATCTCTAACGGTATTATGATAGCTGCTCGAGGCAACAAACTAGGAACCCTCTACCTCACCTTACATGCGAGTGACACATTCGCAATTGCAGCTGGCAAAGAAAGTACAGATCTGTGGCACAACAGGCTAGGACACATGAGCGAGAAGGGAATGAAGATCTTACATTCACAGGAAAAACTAACCGGGATCGACTCCGTGAAAGTCGGGGTTTGTGAAGACTGCATCTTTAGGAAGCAGAAGAGGGTTAGTTTTCAAAAGGATAGAAGGCTACCTAAGGCTCAGAAGCTAGAGTTGATTCATACAGATGTATGGGGTCCAGCCAATGTGTTCTTTTGACGGTTCGAGATATTATGTCACCTTCATCGACGATCACTTGAGGAAGGTGTGGATCTACTTCATAAAGCACAAGTCAGAGGTGCTTGGAATCTTCAAGAAGTGAAAGGTCATGGTGGAGAACGAGACAAATCTGAAGGTGAAGTATCTGAGATCAGACAATGATGGAGAATACGAATTGGAGGAGTTCAAGATGTTCTGTGCTACGAATGGTATTCGCTTAGAAAGGACTACTCCAGGGACGCCGTAACAGAACGACATTGCGGAGAGGATGAACAGGACCTTGACAGAGCGTGCTAGGAGCATGCGATTACATGCAGGTCTGCCTAAGATATTTTAGACGGATACGGTACATACGGCAGCTTACCTTATTAATCACAGACCATCAGTTCCATTGGATTTTAGGATTCCAGAGGAGGTTTGGAGTGAAAAGAAGATAAATCTCTCACACTTACGGGTATTTGGTTGCGTGGCTTATGTTCATATCAGTGACCACGTCAGGGACAAGCTAGAGGCTAAGTCACAGAAGTGTACATTCATTGGATACAGCATTGATGAGTTCGGGTATCGTCTTTGGGATGAGAAGAACAGGAAGATCATCAGAAACAGGGACGTGATATTCAATGAGGATGCGATGTACAAGAACAGGAAAAATACCAAGGATAGCCAAAGCAGTGGGAGCAGCACTACGGATACAGGTGGATCCGAGTACATGGATTTAGAGGAACTTCCAGATAGAGGTGATGATGTTTGTTCTGATCAGAGAATGGAGAATGCTCCAGGTGCAGAAGAAACTACCCAGGACGTGGAGCTTAGGAGGTCATCCAGGGTACCCAAACCAAATCCTAAATATCTTTCATCTCTTGACTACTTATTGTTGACAGATAGCGGTAAGCCGGAGTGCTATGAAGAGGCAATGCAAGTGAGTGAATCTCAGCAGTGGGAGCATGTTATGCAGGAGATGGATTCTCTACTCACTAATGAGACATGAGAGTTAACCCAGCTACCTACACAGAAGAAAGCCTTACATAACAAATAGGTCTACCGGGTCAAACAGGAGAGTAATGGAAGCAAGAGATTCTATGCCAGATTAGTAGTGAAGGGGTTTCAACAGCGGGAAGGAGTGGTCTACACGGAGATATTTTCTCCTGTTGTGAAACTCACAAAGTGGTGTTGAGTTTAGTAGCTGCAGAAGACCTCTTTCTTGAACAGTTAGATGTGAAAACTGTCTTTCTTCATGGTGACTTGGATGAAGAAATCTATATGAAGCAGCCTGTTGGCTTCATTGAAGAAGAAAATGAAGAGATGGTGTGCAAGCTCAAGAAGAGTTTATATGGTTTGAAACAGGCTCCGAGACAGTGGTATAAGAAGTTTGATAACTTCATACAGAACAATAGCTACAGAAGATGTAATTTGGATCATTGCTGTTATTTCAAAAGGTTCGAGTCCAGCTTTATTATTTTGTTATTATATGTTGATGACATATTGGTAGCAGGACCATGTTTAGAGGAGATAAACAGTTTGAAGAAGCAGCTAACAAAGAAGTTTGCAGTGAAGGATCTGGGTGCAGCGAAACAAATTCTAGGGATGCGAATCAGTAGGGATGAAGCTGAAGGAACATTGAGATTGAGCCAAGCTGAATACATTGAGAATGTACTTCAGAGGTTCAACATGCATAATGCTAAAGTTGTTAGCACACACCTTGAAAGTCAGTTCAAGCTATCTAAAGAGCAATCGCCGAAGACAGATACAGATAAAAAGCATATGAGCAGAGTGCTATACTCTTCGACCATTAGGAGTCTCATGTACGCGATGGTTTGCACGAGGCCGGACATCGCCCATACAGTAGGAGTTGTAAGCAGGTTTGCTAGCAATCCAGGGAAGCAGCATTGGGAGGTCGTGAAGTGAATATTGCGTTACTTGAGGGGAGCAACAAATAAACCACTATATTTCAGGAGGAAGGAGTTGGTGCTGCAAGGATACGTGGATACGAACTTCGCCGGTGATCATGATACGAAGCGAAGCACCACGAGGTATGTTTATACCTTAACGTCGATAGCAGTGAGCTGGGTCTCACGTCTGCAGAAGATTATGACTTTGTCTACAACCGATGCTGAGTATATCGCGGTGACTGAAGCAAGCAAGAAGATGATCTGGTTGAACGTGTGTTTGGAAGAGTTGGATCTGAAGCAAGAGGGAGGAGTTTTTTATTGTGATAGCCAGAGCGCTATATATCTTGCCAAGAATCTAGTATATCATGACAGAACGAAGCACATCGACGTCAAATACCATTTTATACGCTCGCTAGTTGAAGACGAAAAGTTGCATTTGATAAATATTTTGGGGAATCAAAATCCGACGGACATGTTGACGAAGGCAGTCACCATTGAGAAACTAGAGTTGTGCGCAACTTCAGCTGGTCTTCACGAGTAGAAGACGAAGACGAATACAGAGCCATACTACGAGGATCGACGAGATCGCCGGGATGTTGATGATTGAAGAATGAAATTTTCAAGTAGGAGAAGATGCTTACGAAGAAGGCGGAGTTCGGGAAAGCTCATTGATGGTGGTTTGATCTCCAAGTGGGAGATCGTTGATCTTGAGAGTGGAGACCCAAACCTAGAATCAAAATCAACAATCGCATGAAAATTCAAGACATGCCATTGGTGTGGTCTGCGCCACACCAGGGTGTGACAGAATCTGCCCTGTCTGTCATGGGTGTGGTTTGCGCTACCGCAGGGTGTGGCAAAGTCTGCCCTGTCTGCCATGGGTGTGATATGCGTCACACCAGGTGTGACAAACTCGTTTTAAAATCCTAATCTGTTTGGGATTGTGTTTTGTTATAAATAGAAACACGTCCCTTTAGGGTTTAAGAGAGAAAAAGAGCACGAAAAAAGAGGGTTTTGAGGGTTCTTTGAGATTAGAAATCTTAGAGAGAGGCCAATTGCAAGCATTGTAATCTTCTTCAAGTAATCAAAGAATTGTGTGGTGTGGCTCCCAAGGACGTAGGCACGTTACCGAACCTCGTTAAATATGATGTGTTCTTTTTTATTTACTTTCCTACAAGTTTTTATCTTTGATTTGTGGTGAATTTCTTTCTTGCTCAACTCTCAAACATAAGATCCGGAAGGGTACGGATTTGATTTGATTATTTCGAATCCCTAACACTAATCTCCACCCTCTGAACAGTTTGTACTTTTCCACCGCCTACAACAGTCCCTCAAATCTTTCATACTTTAAATGAGTCCCCCAAATCTTCATATTTTAAAATTTCTGCCAAATCTTTTAAGTGTTTTGAAACAAACAGCCCCTTAGTGATAAATTTTTTATTACTATTTATAGAGTGAATCTCCAAACAAGTTAACAAGATAATATATTAATTAGTAACTTTTATCAAATTATGTAAGGGGAAAAAACTTCAAAGTTTCAAATTAACATGAGTTGCTGTCATCCTCACATTGCTATTTTTTTAATATGAGGTACTATCCCTCACATTAGTTTTGATTTATATGAGGTACTATTATCCTCACAATAGATTTCATTGATAAGGCTTGATGAGCTCATCATCTTCTTTTTCTGCTTTTTTCTCACAACATGAAGATAAAGCTATTGTTATCGAGGGTTTCTCATTACCATAAACTCACTCTCTAGTGCAGCATATACCTTGCATCAGTTTAGGAGGGAGAGAAAGGAATAAATATCTTCACGTCGCACAAAGCCGACTCTGAACAGACAGTGTCAAACATTTTATTGTTGTGCTTATTCTCTGTAGTCATGGTGGGATTTGAATCATTTGATACATATAGTTCTAGTTAAGTCAAGACAGCTCAGGGGGTCAGGGAGTCACATGGTATACCAATCTATGTTTGCCGTGGCATTGCGGAGGTCGAAGGGTAAGACCATCTATTTTGATGACTGCCTTTGGGGCCAATGTAAGATCTGCCCAAGGACCTACCGGTTTAGGTAAATATCTAATGTATTTTTTTATGAATTGTGGTGTCGATATGTGTATTGGTCCAGGTCTTAATTTCAATATTAGTATTCGTATATAACACATGAAGAGATGTAAAGCACTTTCTTACACATAACATTATAAAACATATACCAAACCTGATTTTGATAGAGAAAACAACTGATATAACTTTGATGAGGATTAGCTTAAAAAGTTTACGCTTAATTTAATTTAGAGTCTTAAGCTGTTAAACTTACCTAATTTTTTCAAGTGCTGAGTCATATATGCAGTCTAATGTAAGCAAAGAATACAAAGGCAAAAAAGGCAAAGCTTTGCCAACCATATTCTTACGGGTTAAGCTTGTGCATACAGCCTCATTGGCAATGCAACGACAACTTAGTTCTTGAGATTTCATTTTATTTACATGATCTTACTTCAGCTACTCATGTTATATACAAGGTATAATTAATACAATTACAACGAGAAACACATGTTTTTACAGTTTGCAAAGGGAGACTTATGATAATAATTCAGTGGTATATGATTGACCTGTACCCTAATACCGCATCTTTTATTCTCAATATCTCAAAGGAAGAAACAACGAGGAATTAGTTCTCTGCCGCAAGAAGTCAATTTCTACTACAACTAAAATCACATACAAGAAAAGAGTGAAACATTAAAATCAAACAAATTCATATAAATAATGGTGGAAAAGAACTTTACTCACCTGTTCATACAAATGCTCAATTTGCTGAGCCTGTTGTAGGACATGTGTGGACATGAGATGATTCAATGCTGACATCTCCACCATCTTTGTTTCTGTTTCTTGAACAGCATCTAGAAGGCTTGTCAACTCAATCTGTTTGGGAGGGAACAATGAAGTTCATAATAATCAATACACTGATTTCCCACTAATTGAGATTGATAAAAAAGGTAATGCAAAAAACATAACCTGGAGAGTACGAGTCTCATCATCCAAAAGTTGATCCTGAACTTGAATATTCCCAAAGCTAGAAGGGAGCTCCTGCTCACCGATCTCAGCAAGATCAGAGTTAGAGACTTCAGAAGATTTTGCATTGGGTAGTTTGCGCATCTTTCTTCTCGGCAATGCTCTATTAATAGCATCCTGAAAGCGTATAGATCTAAGCCTGTCAAACTGAGCAGTGACAGAATGAAGCCGCTCGCTCAGAATCAAAACCTGCACTTCAGAAGGAAGATAGTCAAGAAGTGAAATTTTCATATTATGATATATAGTATAGAAGCATTATACAAGAAGCTAAGAGAATGCGATTAAGCAAAAGGCAACAACATCCAACTGAAAAGAAGCACTGTAAATTTTTGGGGAGGAAAATATGTTTTTGGCGCACATAACAACAACACCAACAACCACAACTACTGCACCTTTGGCGCACATGGGAATTGAGCATAGGCTCCCCCAAGGGGGACGACACGGCTTTGCCATGTGATCTTACTGGGCTTTCCCAATGCACTGCCGAAAACTGACATTGTTATTCTTAAATAAAGTTAAATCTCAACTCATATCTTTCTTTTCTGTAACAATCACATGTGTTCTTTTTTTCTCCCAGAATTTTAAATATGACGAAGGACAAGTTGAGCTTCCCTTTCTCATTACTTAGTATAAGATAGACAAGCACGGTGCAAACATGTACATCATTAGATCAATGAATACCTATACATAGGGTAACTACAACATCAACCAGAAGCACACCTGTTCGAATTTTATTTTTTCTAAATTCATTCAAAGTTATCCATCACTATGTTTTAAGATAAGCATTATCAATCACCGCACTAATATATGGATAGAAGTAAAGCATTAATAACATGATGTAGAAAGATTCAGTACTAAATCCCCTTGACTGACGTAGAGATGCACATTTAATTAATAATTTAACCTTAAAAAATGCATGCATTGACAAATGACAATTACTAACAGCATACCACGCCATGTTTGTGAGCTACAGTATCAGCATGAGAGCTATCATCCCGTATAGAAAGCCATCTGGTTGAATTCCCATTCTTTTCTTCATCATATATCCTATTCTTAAGAATATCAATCTGGTCCTTGCATGCTTTGACAAAAATGCTAACCTGAAAGAAAGCACGTTAATTACTTGAAGAAAAATACTAAACAGCGAAATTTTCGTTGTAGGAAAAACCTGGTACATACTAAACCGTGTGACATGCGAAACAGTAATGATAAGAGATTACCGACAGAAGATGGTAATTTCCTTGTATTTATCTCAAAGGCAGGCATCAAGAAAAGTTTACGCTTCATGAATGGCCTCTTTTCAGAGCTAGGGGGATTATAAATCCTAAGAAACTGATACGCACCTAGTGAAATTCCACAAGTTTCAAAATCTGTTGGTTCAGTTTGGACTGTAACTTGGCCTACGTCATGGTTACCCCCTGTGTACCAAACCACAGGGAAGCTGAAGGGTATTAAATTAATCCAACACACAGAAAAGCGAATTACACACCAATATAGAAAAGCGAATTACACACCAATATATTCAAATCTCTCACTTAAAGTAGTTATAAGATAAACTCTTATATCATAACCTAAAAATCTATTTATATCATTAGACTGGAAATGTTCACAAGGAAGATGCATGGGGACAAGCAGCTATTCAAAGAAATTAAATCAACTTCTCAAGTTTTTCTGCCCATTGACACAAGTTTTTCTCTTTTGGTTTTGGAGTGTGGGTACTAAGAACCAAGGAAAACAACTGAGTAGTAACTTACTTCATGCTCAATGTTGTCTCTTTCCTGCTCAGTCGTGCGATGCAAATCGACATAATCTTTCCGATGCTTCACAATAAAATGTTCCAACTCATTGATGCTTTCAAGCTTCAAACAATGCAAAACTTCAGTCTCATTAGACAAAAATACAGTTAAATTGGAAATAATAATAATAATTGAAATACTACAAGAACCAAGATGTCGGCTTTAGTTACATACAGTTTTGACTGCAGCTTTAGTGAAGGCGGATCTCTGTAGAGGCCTGTGCATGATGAAACATGCCAAAACTGCCGCCAATTTCGACTATCAAAAACAAAATTTTATAAGAAATTTTGCATAACCAACTCTCACAGAAGCTAGGGTTTGAGATATTGATAACAGTACAAATCAGCGAGCTTAAAATCCATCACCAACCTCGGAGTAATCAAGAGAGCGAGCCGCAGCACGAATTGCATCCTTGAAATCTTCAGTTCTATCCCTAATATTTGCCATTTCCCTCTTTAATTTAATCACAGACTCAGCCAATAAATATATTTAGCATGCCCCCTGTATTTGATAAAGAGAAGAACAAACCGAGAAAACAATTATAACCCTGAGTATAACTTTAAATTTAAATAAAAAGAAACCCTAGGCGTCAATTGCTGAATACAGAATTTCAAGAACTTCGATCGACGGTTAGGTAGCAATATAGATGTTAAATGGGTGAGTTTGGGTATTAAATGGGCGGGCCATAAATGGGCGGGCATGTTTTGCCCATTTACCCATTTATGGCCCATTTAACATTATTTAAATGGGCGGGTTTTTGCCCGCCCATTTAATAAACGAGCCGCCCATTTGCCCATTTAACTATAATAGCTATATATATATAATACTTTTGGGGTGTTTTTGTAAACTTTTAGGTGGCTTTTTGTAAACTATTGTGGGCTTTTTGTAAACTTTTTGGGGGCTTTTTGATCACGATTAGTTATAGAAAATGATATCAAGATATTATAAAAAATGATAATATTTTATAATAAATGCCATCATAAACACCATCAATAAACTTGTCCTCGATCAATAACTTGATATTATAAATGCCATCATAACTATCATCATAATATTATAGAAAATGATATCAAGATAGAAAATGATAATAGGCTTCCTGTAAACAATTAATTATAGAAAATTCTGAGAATATTTAAATAAATCAAGATAGAAAATTGATTATAGAAAATTGCGAGAATATTTATGACACATGTGAAGAAAGCCTGCTGGGAGATAAAAAGAAGGGAGTGAAACTTTCATCGCATCTCTTTTCAAACACAAACACATGAATTCCTTCAGGCGAAAATTCTTTCCCCAAGTGAACTAGTTCATATTATAATCTTCTTAGCTTTAACAAGAAGAACTAAAGGTTAATTTCAGATACTAGGATAGCAGCCAGAATACTGGCAATTTACTAGCTAATGAAAAATGAAAGAATAACATAGGTTAAAAAAGGGACAAACGGGAAAAAAAGAGATTTGCTACTTCAAGATGTCTACAGATAGAATTCTCCACGACATCTTGAACTTGGGTTCTTTCAATATCAGGCCTTTGTTTCTCCATTCCAACGATTTCTAACATTTTAGGCTTGCATTAAATGATCTGGAAATAGAATTACCATGTTCTCTCAAACTTCTGAAAATTTTAATTAAATGTGAGCTTATTTATTTTGTTTCCATGATCCAACAGCTGGCGTTCTACTAGCTCGAAATGGAGGAAGCGGAGCTCACCTTGGTGACGGAGGCGGCGTCGGGTTCGAGAGGCGGTTGAGGCGGCGGAGGAGGAGGCGGAGGAGGGATTGGGGTCGGGATTGAGGCGGAGGAGAGCTCAGTTGTGGATTGGGGACGGGATTGGGGTTTTAGGTTTCGGTTTGGGGAATAAGGGTAAATGGGTATGGGTTAAAATTGACATCCCTAGGTAGCAATCAGATCTCCCCGAGTTATTAGAATACATACCTGAAGAAATCGCCGAAAGCTTCGAAAATCTTGCAGAACGAGCGCAACTCCGGCGATCTAGGTCGGAGCCCGCGACTTCTCTTCCCCTTCTCACGATACTTTTCTCTGGAAATTATTAATTTACAGTGATGGGTTTTTTGGACCCTAGGGCCACTTAGATCTAACTTTAAATTGGGCTGACTGGTAATTCGAAGGGAAGTAGGCCCAATAACACTTTAAATGAGGATTCAAAAGGCGCTTCTGTCCTCTCCATGTTCGAACTTTCGCCATGGATGCTGCCGTGCTTGCATAGATAATATAAAATTTCTTTATTTTTTTTCGAGTGGTTTAGATTGAACACAATTAATGAAGTATAATAATTAGGTAAAATGTGACGAAACAGCACTCTGATTCATGTGGAAGTATGGTATTGATGTATAAGGATACTTTCTGTTATTAGAAAATAATTTGTAATTCTAAAGCACTCTATAATAACATTTTAATATGGAAATCTTCTAGAGATAACTATGACTAGAAATATGATAAAAATAAGATATATCTAGAATATAAGAATATTATAATACACTCTAGAATGTTTCATGTAAAATATCTACGTTCTAGATAGTTCTATATGTGTCTATAAATAGACAATGGATGTAAGCATTGAGAACAAACTTTGAATCAATTAAAACAAAGCTTCTTCAGGCTAGTCCATTCCCTTCCAACTTTTTCATTTCCTTTCTACATCCTCTATTCTCAATCCTCTAAAACTAAAATCAATTACCGGTCTAGCTGCCGCAACTCCAACAATTTCGCGCGTTTAGAAAGCAAGCAAACCGTAATTTGACCATATTTGGGATTGTTTGCAGCGAATTTTCTAATTCATTGTTTGATTATGAGAAGAACGTAAGTTATGCAAATTTCTCATAATTTTAGCAATATTTAGTCTTAAAAACTAGCTGAAAGTGTGAAACTTGAGAATTCAAGTAAATATGTCCTAGTTGTTTCTATAACAAATACGGCATTCACCGAAAAGCTCAGACTATATAGGAATCTGCATTGATTGAGCTCCTCGGGTTTACAAATTAATCATCTACTGATCAGTTGTCCAGGTTTTGTTATCCAACCCCGAATAATATTTGCATTCTCATGCACTTATCAATAGTTTTGTTTTTTCAGACAGACTTCTCAGAGACATTTTACACTGGCCATTTATTTGATCTTTCCGTCCTCCATAAATTAGAAGTTGTTTTGGTAATTGGGTTTGCATTTGCTTGGTTAGTATCATCAGTTGACCACGTCTGGATTAAAAAGTAAACGTGTATGCTGAAGATGCAGCACCAACAACAATACGAAGCCTTTATCCCAATTTTTTGGGGTCTGCGAATTACTTGAATCCTGTTCTTACATTCAGTAAAAATTATGTTCGAAAAAAAAAAAAATCTGTGAAATGAGAACTATAAGTCAATACTATTGGACGTTGCTTGGTTATATCATATGTCTACCATATCAAATGATTTTACAATTGCAATCACGGAAATCTTTCGTGTAGAAAGTCCCACAAAGAAGATCTATACACCGTTCGAAGTTTAGCAGATAACCCTCTTCCCTAAAGCAAAAAAGAAATCTCGTTGTCAAAATCAACCGGAGTTCAAATCAAAAAATTTGAATCAAAACCCTGAACTATTTTCAGTGAAGGATCACTCTTTGGCTTACATTCACCTTCTCTATTTTGTAGTATTCTCCTCTTTGTAAGGTAAAAAAAAAAAAATTTATCTACAAATGATCGATCTCCTATAATGTAAAACTCTATTGTGGATCCAACTTCATGTAGGTGAAACTGCACGATTGGAGTTGCCAAGCATCTGAGTTGTTTAAAGATTGTTCACGTTTTTCTCTTGCAAGGGGGTTGCATCTTTAGGGAGAGGATACCCCTGCAATCCTATAAAGCTTGGCCGTTGTAAAAAAGTATCCATGCTTTTTTCGTAAAAGCTTCTTTAAAATTCTTCACGATTTGCACAAGCATCCTGGAAGAGGATTTGCGTAGAAGTTCTCTTCTAGCCTCGGGCTTTCTCCGAGTTTCCTTTCGTAGGGACCTCCAAGCCTATTAGCATGATGCTTCTTTACCTCGTTTTCAAAATTTTCCCAAGTTATGGTACCCGCATCTAGTCGATCTATTAGTTTGACAAATGTTTCCCTGATGGATATCAAACAGTTAAAAGGTCGTTGAGAGATTCTTATGAAATAAATAGAAAAGAAGAAGGTATATATGATTTTAATACCACTGATATATACCTATCAGGATTGATGGTCTTTCGAAATCCTTCAAATCTCCGGTGACCCTGCACTACCTTAGCCATATTCCCATCATACGTATACATGAAGACATCGCTATTGAGTGCTACAATATAATCCACTGCCGCAAGCCGATTTTGGTACAATTTTAAAGGAGCTAACTCCTCCTCCGTTGCCAGACTATGGTGCGTATGGATGTTCGGGTATTCTTCCTTTAAACCGTTCATGCTGTGAGAACCATAAATTTTTCCTGCAGCGATGTAAATGTTTGCTGTAGATGGATACCCCATAGCCTTTAGGAAAACAGCAGCCTCTCGCGGCGTCATGGGACAACCTCCTAATATCCGTCTCTCTGTGCTATTGATTTCCTTCTCCTTCCAGTGCTTGACATGGTACCTCATGTCCTCGAGCGCTTTTGCTTCCTGTGATGTCAAGTTGTGGCTACAACCGGTAAAAGCGAGCATGTCTTTTTCGTACCTGTCATTATGAGAGGTTATCAAGCTTGCTCCATATCCTTTAAAAAGAAGGTCATATTGAATTCTGTTTCTTGGACAATGATTTTATTTTTAACT
The DNA here is from genome assembly GCA_022839385.1 of Asparagus kiusianus. Classification (NCBI taxonomy): domain Eukaryota; kingdom Viridiplantae; phylum Streptophyta; class Magnoliopsida; order Asparagales; family Asparagaceae; genus Asparagus; species Asparagus kiusianus. The sequence continues at coordinate 380,106 of BQKN01001010.1, forward strand.
TACCTCAAATGGAGGGCGATGTAATAGTTACTTCCATTTCTGAGTCTCCTGACAAGGGTCTCTCCCAGTTCTTCGATTTGTGGTGTATACCGAAGGGCCCTGTAGTTTGCACGACACCTGAGCTTCTGAAGTGAGGGTGCAAGGCCATTATTTGCAATTCTGGAGTCAGTATGAGTAAATTTCACCACTTTATATTTCTGCAGAATTTTCTCAAAACCTTTGTAGTAAAAAGTCTGCGGAAGAGGAGATTGGTTTAGTTAAATATTCAAGTAAAGCATGCACCCATGCATTTAGCATGCACAGATTAAGTCCAGATGCCAACCTTAGACCAGGAAATAGGTGCCCTTACAAAGGGCTTTACTTTCCTATACTTGGCCGGTAGAGACTCTACTATCTCAATGTCCTCTTTTAACACATCTATAAAGTTTCTCCAGTCAAATATATCTTTGAAGTTACTGCAGAGGATTCCGAACAATGGTCAAAGCCAAAAGATACATAAAAAACATAAACTTTGGAAGGTGAACATTTATGAATTACAATGCAAGAACAAATACCTTCGATCTGTCCAAAAGGAAGAATGGTCAAGATTAGGAAGAACTAACGTTGCGTTCATCAGCTTTGCAGCAGCCACCATGTCACATATCTGCATTTGGACGGTAGTAACTTTCTTAATGAGATGGTGACAATCATAAACACTGGAGAAGTATAAACATTTAGTATACTGGAATGATATGTACTCCTGTTCTCATCTGATTCAGACCACCATTGGCTTGGACCACGAGATAGCCGTTCGTTCTTGAGCCAGGAATCCCTGAAACGCAACTTAGGTCATGTCAAAAAAACGGTCCACTGATGTCGAAGGCAGATATGTATAGCAGAATAAATGATAGCTATGCAACTTACTTAGTTTATCTTTTGGCCTCGCGATGCACTGATGAAAGCCTCCACTATTTGGTCGCCTCCAGATTTCAGGAATCTTTTTTTCCATGCCAAATATAATAACTCAATCATACAACTGATCCAATTACGAAAGTATTATTCTAGTAGAAGTTATCGCCAAATAGGAAAAAGTTTATTAACAGAAAGTTAGCAGAGAACGGTTGTGTGTGTGCATTTCCCTTGACGCCTTTGCTGAACCTTTTCGTTCCAGGCACCGTGCACACTGTACACTAAGCTCAAATAAACCCAAAATTTCTTTGGTGTTTACAAGTTCGCGGACATATCTACGCATACAGAACTATTGGTACGTTGAAGGTTATAGTGTTTCAGGTGAGTTACATTACCTAGCAGCAAGGTTGATGAGATTAAACTACTTCATGAAGATATGCTTATGTGGTGATTAGCTGGTATGATTATGAGCTAAACAATGTTTGCATGTTGTTCATATAGCATTTGCAGACTGCAGATGCCTTTTTCATTTCTTTTTCCCTTTTCTTTTCAACAACGCAGGCGGGCACAACAAACAAAATCGAAGTTATACTGGCAAAGGGAGTCCCGTGTCAGATAACGTTGGAAGAATTTTAAGAAATTGCAAGGATTTACCGAAGAGAGATTGGAAAAATGTTAGAATTTTTCCGTTTGCCAAATAGCTCATCTTGGTGTACAAAGGAGTATTTCTCCGTATGTGCAAAGAGGAAAGCATACTGATAAATAGAAGGATCCTCATGCTATTTATGAATGAAGAACCCCCTTTTTTTTGGGAGTAGAAGCTGAAGGGCAGTCAACCAGCTCATCCAATTTTATCAGGAGGGATTAGCAACAATTCCCTGTATACAAAAAGGCGACTAAGAAAGACAACTGCTTATTAACAACCAACCATAACAAAGGGAGAGGGAAATGACTGACTAACTAACTAACAACTAGCTTTCAAAATGCAATTTCTTTTAGATGCCAAACGAGCTAGGCTCTGCTAACAGATTTAGAAAATTTTCCTCGAAGGCGGAGCCGTATTCATGAAAATAAAATATGAAAGAACTTTAACATTGCAGATTTATCAAATGCAAATCACTGAAGCCATCAAAAAAAAAAAAAAACTGTTCATCAAAAAGAAAAACGACACCCAACTTTGCACCACGAAAATCTTCTGACTTACCATTTTCTGAGACTTTTTCCGAATGCTCATCCTCAGACTCGTCAAATTGACCTCGTCCTCTTCCTTCAATCTCAACACATCATCATGGCTCCTCATTTGCTGCAAAAAGCTGGTCCTCTCTCCGATACTCCCTCCCATCTGGGAAATCTTCAAAACTCCCACGACCGCCATCACGAAGAAAAACGACAGCATAACTCCTCTCCACCACATCGCCTTCGATATTTTCGAACCTTTGCTATTCGTACTCGCATTCTTCCTACAAAACAATGCTCTCAGAACTCTAAGGGACCCTCGAATTGGCTGGTACTCGTGGCTCTCGACGTCGTCATCATCATCATCCGCTTGATAAACCTCTTCCTCTTCTGTTTGTTGGTTTTTCTCAGGGTCGAGGTCTTGTAAACGCCGCCTTGTGGGGCCGTGGAGGTTAGTGGATGATGTCGTCGGGCTGGCCCCGGCCATGAGAGGGAGGGAGGAGAGAGAAAAAAGAGAGAGAAAGAGAGGAGGAGAGAGAGAGAGAGAGAGGAGAAAAGCCCGGGAAAAATTAAGCGATGGACAAAGGGATGCTCTTTGCGCTGCGCAACAAATGGGCAGTGTAACACGTCTGGTTATAAAACAAACTCGGTTTGAATCTCTTACGTACACAATTAAGGAGGGGGAACTAAGACTGGTTTAATTTAAAATTTGTTTATCGGGGTGGGTTGGGCTTGGGCCAATTTTAGGACAAATTTTTAAAACCACCCCATTTAGAAACTTAATTATAAAAAACGACCTATTTGCAACTTAACTATCAAAATCTATCCAGTTGGCTGAAACTGGGTCCATTTTGATAAAAAAAAGTATTTACGGGACCTGAAGTCCCGTGAAGTTTCGTAAATTATTTCGTCAAAATCGACTCAGTTTCAGCCAACTGGCTGAAACTGGGTCGATTTTGGCAATTATATTCGAAATGAGTCGATTTTAGCAATTAAGTTTCTAAATGGATTAGTTTTAAAAATTTGTCCCAAATTTTATTATTGAATTTCTTTTATTAGTCGAACCTCTAGTGGGTTAGTTCATTGTAGCTAATTCCAGGTTCGACGGTTTGATGATTGGGACGTGATCTATTTTGGTCCAACAAGACGCCCGTCACTTTATGGGAGCCCGATTAAGGGTTGTGTGATATAGCTACGGACTAGCACTAGAAGTTTCTAATTTTGATCCCTGCATACAAGTCATAAAGATATCATTGGATTGGGGACAAATCTCATAATGGGTTTTAGAATCAAGCACTCTCTAGCTCCACCCCATCTTGGCGTATACGCGTATGTACACGGGGGCGTTGTTCATTTGGGCTACATGACAAATATTACGTTATTATTATGATGAAGCCAAATGATTTGTGATAATGATCACGAAGAAACAGGGGGATCAAGGATTTTGTTATGGGTGTTTTCGTTTGCTTCCCATGTCCTCCCTTTGGATAGGCTCGATCACTCGGCGTTGAATTGTTCGGAAAGTACGCAAGTACGCGGGAAACTTCTTTACGTAACCCTAGTTTTATACATTAGAATCACTCACCGATAATTTTGAAAGCGGTGTAGATATTGGTAAAGTTTCATACTTTTCTTTAAGACCCCACAAATGTTATTAGAAGAACCAAGGAAAATGATAACTAGTTGGAGCCAAACACCCTTGATGTCGCACGTACGCGTCAACGCTTAATGATCCTACCCATTTTTGATGGTTGACAAAAGAAATACATGCGCATAAGAATCTATATTTGTTCTTATAATAAAGGGGAAGAAAGACGTCAATTGCCACGCATCAATCAATGGGCCTTAACAAATTTTAGGCCACCCGTCTAAAAGACGTTTTCCAAATATCATTTATTTATTTATTATTATCATTGGGAGATAACAGTCAAATTCAGTGACGAAAATTGCACAATTTGAATTATTTTTTGAGGATTAGGTCCACCACCCATTTACTCTTAGCCGCAACAATTATCACGAGCTCAGCCTCTTGGTTAGTATATATAGCCCAAACCATATATAGGCCCAATTTATGAAGCTTAGTTGGCACGGCCCAAACTCGGTAAAGTCGGTAAACTGTTTACACCAAGACAATTAATTAGGCTATATATATAACCACTTACTAGTTACTTCTAGTGATGGAGAAAATGTCTCAAACAGGTTGCGGTTTGAAATGATTTGGATGCCGGACCTTGAGAAGTTTTGTTGCTTTCAATCCTTTAAAATTTTAGTTGCGATAGTTTTGTAGTATTCTATACAGTTGACGGTCTTTAAATTTTAGATAGCTCTTTGGAACTTTGAAGAGGGGTTAAGTCCAAGTTAAGGAACCACATCGCGTAGTTGGATTATGTCCAAAAGAGGGGTTCGTCAAGGCGACCCTTTATCTCCTCTTCTCTTTGTTTTGGCTGCTGACTCCTTTACTAGGATGATGAACTTGGCAGTTGAGTCTTTCCTTATTGAAGGTTTAGGTCCTATCAATATGATTCATAAGATTTGTTGTTTACAATATGCTGATGATACATTAATTTTTTGTAAAAACAAAAAAGATCAGTTGACAGTTTTGAAGATGATCTTATATTGTTTTGAACTTGCTTTTGGATTAAAAATAAGCTTTAATAAGAGTATTCTTATTGCTCTTGAAGATAATGAAACTTTGCAACAGAATTTGGCTATTATGTTGAATTGTTAGAGTGGTAGCTTCCCCATTACTTACCTTGGAATTCCTTTGAGACCTGGAAAATTAAAAAAAGAAGACTGGTCTCCTTTGACTGAGAAGATAGAAAGAAGGCTAGCCTTGTGGAAAGGAAAGTCTTTGTCAAGAGGGGGCAGACTTGTTTTAGTCAACTCTGTGCTTTCATTCATGCCAATTTTTTGGCTGTCTTTCTTTGTTTTTCCCATGTGGCTTATTGAGAAAATTGATAAAATGAGAAGGAGATTCTTGTGGACTGGATCTCTTGATCATAAAGGCTCTTCTAATTTGGTCAAATGGGAGGAGGTTTGTAGACCAAAAAAATTTGGAGGTTTGGGTGTAATAAATTTAAGAGTTATGAATAAAGCTCTGTTGGGGAAATGGCTTTGGAAATGGTTTGATAATAAACTGGAACTTTGGAAGCAAATCAGTTTCTACAAGTACTTTGAGAGAAGAAATTGGTCAGAATTTTTTTATTCTGGCAGGAATTTATTAACTCAGTTTTGGAGGAATTGTTTTGATAATATTGAGAGTTTTTTATGCAGTTCTGTCGTGGAGGTGGGGAGGGGTAATCGAACTTTGTTTTGGCTTGACAAATGTGTAGGTTCTTCTACCTTTGCTTCTAAGTATCCTTCACTTTTTAATAGCACTTCTTCTCCTTTTGCCTCCATTAGCAGTTTGAGAAAGAAGGTGAATGATGAATGGATATGGAATATCCAGTTTAGAAGGCAATTGACTGGAAATTTGGTTTTCCAATATTTCAATTTGTTGAATGATATTAGAGAGTTAATCTTTGATCAAAGGGAGGACAGGAGGATATGGTTTTGGGGAACTAAAGGTAGTTTCACAGTTAAATCATATTATCAATTTCTTATGGATGGGGGTTTAAGATTTGATTGTGCAAACCTCTGGCAGCTTCCTGTTCCTTTAAAGGTGAAATTTCTTGTTTGGTTGGCATTAAGACAAGGATTAAATACAAAAGACAATTTAGAGAAGAAGGGAATTCATCTGGATTTGATGTGCAGCTTATGTTCTAAAAAAGTGGAAAGTCATCTTCAATTGTTTGTGGAGTGTGAGTTTGTATGCTCTATTTGGAGATCTATCCAATATAAATTGAAGATTGAAAAGGATTTTAGTTTGAACTCCCTAAAAGAGATTTGGATTAATTGGTATGTGGGAAAAGATGATAATAGCAAGGTGGAAAGACTTGTTACTATCTGTTCTCTTATATGGTGTATTTGGCAGGAACGTAACGATAGAATCTTTTCTAACAAAAGGAAGAGATCCCTGGAGATCTTGAGCAAAATTTTGATATTTTTATCATTTTGGTTAGGTTCTAAACCTATAACTGCGCGAGCTGCTAGGCTGCAAGAGAGGAGAAGGAAAAGAGCTGCTGAAGGACAAGTCGATGCTGGAGGGATTGCGAGTACAGTGACTCAATTTGAATGATTATTAACTCCAGTTTTTTGAAGTTTTTTTGGTTCTTGAGTTTTAAATCTCTGGTTAAAGATACAGTGATCTGCTATTTTGTTTTGGTAGTAGTTGTTAGCTTCTTCTTTGCTTTGAGAAAGCTTAATCCTATGTTGTGGAGCAGGAGCTTTTTTGATTTGTAAGTTTTGTTGGAACTAGAATACACACTCTTGGTTGGGGGTGTGTATCTGTTTGTAACAACCAAACTTTAAATATTAATTTAGCTGGCTGAATTACTGTTATGATTAACAGTAATTCATCCTTTTTCTCAAAAAAAAAAAGGAACCACATCGCGTTCAAATCCTCAAGGGATAGATTCAAACCTTGGTTTTGTATAACAATGAGACTTGCACCTGTGAGCTCTGACTCTCTTCATAATTTTGTGAGCAGAGCTAGTTTCTTAATCCAAGACATCTGAAACCTGAGGCATTTAACTGTGTACGAGAGGAATTTGTGCCCCAACAATCTCTAATGGTGTCATTTTTTTTTATTTGTCACTCTGTGGTGTCATTTTGTTTTGATGTTTTTTGTCAGTTGAGCTATGTAGACTGTTGAGAATATTAGACCAAAGTTCATACATAAAAGAAGAGTCGATGAGACAGTTTGCAGCCAAAAAGCTAAAGAGCATAAAAAAAGAGAACAACAAATAAGAGATCAAAGACAAACATAACTAATCTTCAACGAAAAAGAGAAAAAGAAAAAAAGGGAGAGGAGAGGGGATGACATTAAAATCTTCAAAACAAAGCTTATGGTTTCATCTCCTCGTCCTCATCTTCAATCTTCGGCGCCAGGTAGTAGCGAATATAACCCATGTCCGCGACCTTGTACTCGACGACAACAGGCAACTCGGAGGAAAGGCTGATGGTCACGGTCTCCGACAGAGGCGTGGCCTTCGTGAAGGAGTTCATGTACCTCAGGGCGAAAGTCAGCGACACGGGATCGTTCATCTCTATAACCGTCGCCTCCTCCGGCTGCAAGCGAAAACGCGACAAAATCAACAAAAAATAAATATCAATCAACGGGAATAAAACTAGCAACGTATACCTTGTCGACGCTCGCGTTCTGCCTGCAGACGATGTTAGCGCTTCCGATATCCCCTCTCGTCGAAAACTTAACGCCCTCTTTCGTCACCGAGATGACAACTGCAATCCCACAACCACCACAGCAGAAGAGATCTCTATCACACGAAACGCTCAAGCGTAAATTCAAGCCTATGTAGGGGGGGAAATTATGTACCGGTATCGCCGATGCTGCTGAGATCCTTGCAGATCCTAGAGAACTCTGAGGAGGGCATCCTCACGATCGCTTGATACTCGGCGTCCGGAATCCCCAGGTGCTCGCTGTCGATGTCCATGAGCTTCATCTCGAAATCGGAGATCCTGTCTTGATCTGTCGAAGAGCCAAGAGCCAACAAATTTAAAAAAAGGAATGGCAAATTCCCCCAAAAGTAGTTTGGGTTCTACTAGGGTTCATGGGGGAGGGGGGGAAAGAAGAAGAAGGAGGAGGAGGAGGAGGAGAAGAAAGGTCGATTGATTACTCGGGCTCTCGAACATGAAGGTGACGGTGTCGCCGCCGTCGTCGGCCTTGATGGTGATGATGTCGTCGTTGCCGGCGCACTTTAGCATCTTGGCCATGTTGTTGAGGTTCATGCCCATGGAGAGGTTGCGGTCGCAGCGGTAGTGCTCGAAGCCCTCGGACCGGAGGAGGAGGGCGACGAGCGCCACGTGGCTGGAGTCCATGGCCTGGAGGGAGAAGCCGGAGGAGGAGCAGTCGAAGTTGGCGTCGGTGACCAGATCCTTGATGGATTCCAGGACCTTCTTCAGGAGACTGCCCTGGACTAACCTCAGCTCGAACATTTTCGGACCCTAGTAAAACCGACGAAGGGCGGAAGGGGAGAAACGAAAGGGGCAAATTGGGAAGGAGGAGGATAAAAAGAGGGGGGTTGTTGTTGCTATTAAAAAGCGGGAGGCGGTGGGGGTTTTCGTTGTGGCGGGAAACGACTGGTTTTCCCCCGCCAAGTTTTCGCGGCAATCGAATTGGAATTTGGAAAATAAAAGTGAATTGGGCGGGGCGCGCTACATCAGCGTCGTTATATATTTACCAATTGTAGATGGCTGAGAATTATTTATCAAGGGATGGGTTTTGTTTCATAGCATCCAAATAATACAACATTTGCATTGCAATCAGGATCACTCCCTTTAACATTCTCCTATGATAAACAATAATAATCCCAACTATTTTTCTCAACAAATAATAACAATAATAATGGTAACAAACAATTATCATTCTTCAAATTACCACATTGTATCAGCACAGAAAACCATTGCAACAACCATTCTAAAAGCACGCATCATAGACATTTCAACAGATAAGAGCACACATTGTTGCATTTAGTTCTTGCAAGCAACACAAAACAAAGCAGAAGGCTGCAACTTCAAGGATAACCAGCATAGATGGTGGAAAATATTTGAATTTTTTTTTTTCTACTCTCAATGAGCAATGCAATATCACGATTCTGGAGCAGGGCTCGCTGTGCGCTTGATGGAAGCGCACTTAATAAGATGGTTATAGCTTCCCTTCTCCTTGAAAAGCTGGGAGAAATGGTGCTTGCAATAGAGGATGCCTTCGAGTGCTGCATAGCTCGAGGGAGTTATAGCGCAGCCTCCATGGGAGCACTTAAAACAGGACTTGTGATATACCTGTGATTCGACAGTCACCTACAAAAAGTTCAGGAGGAAAGTTTCAGAGGAAAAAAAATTAGATATCACTGCAGTGGAAGATATAGATATTAAAAAAGGGGTAAGGTAGCTTTTAGACACGCTGGAAGAAGGCTATTATCTTATCGAAGTGTTTGACACACAAATTTCTTGTGTCTAGTCTCACTTGAGTGATATTTACAAGCCATTATTTATGCTTCATTCTGAGATGAGAGAGCTAGCAGGTTTAGAGGGCTTGTCCGAACATCTATATACGTTACTGAGGGCAAACACGTGATAGCTGTTGGTTCGTCATAACTAATACATCAATTAAGTGGAAAATTTTTATATATCAAATGGATCAGTAATCACACAGATAAATACAGGGTTGAAATTATTATATCAGCATTTTGTTTACCGCATAGCTCACAAAGACTAAGAAAATAATATTTATAATTAAGGATTAAAATTAGTAACAGAATATTAGGCCGCACTATGTTTAATAGGGCTCCCATAGGTTGGAACCGCGAAGAGTGAATAGCTAGAAAGAGATTCAGTAATCTTGATACCTTGTATACATTAAAAATGGACTATTTTAATAATGGATAGATGTGTGGCTTCCTGAATTGTTGACCAAGAACCAGCCTCAAAACTTATATTTAAATCAATATAGAAACACTAATTCCATGGCATGCAAAATTCTGCACATGATCAAAGGCAATTAGTCAAGAAGTGCGAACAATGTGTGCCGTAATCAAACATATTAGTACCAAACTGAAAACCATATCCCTGCCTTAAGGAAATAGGGGACCCACCTTTTCAAGAGGGTATGCTGTTTTATTGCAAGTGGCGCATTTTTCTTGTGTCCCCGAAAACATGCCAGCAGCCTTACTAGGCGACCTTGTCTAAATTATAAGATCAGACTGAGAATTACGACTTATAAACAATAACTAAGAAGTCAAAATCATAAGTATAACTAGAAAAATAACTAAATAGTAAAAGAGAGGATGCCACATCGAACTTACTAGTTCTGGAGTTAGCTTCTCAGCTGATTTTGCAACCGCAGGGGAACAAATAGTATGGCATCAAAACAAAAGAGTTAAAAGAGTGACAGAAATATCACTTAGGTAACTCTAACCAGAGGAAGAACGTGTACCTGACTGGAAGTTCTTGCTGAAATTGCCTGTCTCTTTGAAGAGCTGATCAAAATGTGGCTTGCAATATAGAACACCTTCCATTGAAGAATAATTGCTTAGCTGCAGAAAAACATACGCACTATGTTATTCGTTCCATTTTCTACTTTTTCACAATCTTTACGTCTAACCCTACATATAGGTAGCTCTTCACAATTTGCAGACTGAATATGGACATTTGTTTCCACAGATGTAAAGCTCTTGCGCTTGAGAAAGAGATTTATCTTTGATAGTTAGGGTTGCTTGTCTGACACGAATGTAGTATTTCAATCCAGTGGAAGTTGGAATCCGATTTGTCACTTTTCTTATTAAAACCAAAACCATTAGCAAACCTTTTTTTTAAACATGATGTTACTTAAAATTTTAGGAATAGGATATGTCATGCACTGATTTGATCATTCCAAGAACTTTTCGAAATTTAAATAGCATAGACAGTTACCCTGAAGACAAATATTGTTGTGATCGGATACTTCTGATAACCCAATTTCTCCGTAACTAGTGTACCAAAACCCACATGTAAAGGCCCCGCAGCTGCAGTGAGATGCCTTTGGCTCTGGCAAGTGAAGGTTTCTTGAAAGCAGTTACAAAGATTTCTATGGCTCATGTTAGAAACGTTTCTTGAAAGCAGTAACTTCACCTCCATAGAGTCGATTGAAAGAACATAAAAAAGGAAATATTAACAATATATGAATTTCTTTCTTTTGGAGGTTGACAGGTTACATGGCAGGTCGATAGGTTTTTATGGCATACCTGTAGGAGGTACCAACTATTATTAGTAATTTAGTAAGAAAGCCAGATGTTAGGACCAAGAAACAGACTTAAGACTGAAACTTATGAGACCTTGCTACCAGCACAGCACTCAGGATAATCCTCATTCCTCATAGATTCTTTTAAGTTAGCCACCAGGGTTTACGAGCATTTGTTCATTTGGTTCACTGTCAATTTCGGCATTCTTCAACGTTAGGGCCACCAATCCAGAAACAAACCAATTTATATAATTAATGAGAGTCATATGAAGCCTAACTCATGGTTAATTAATTAAGTAAACCACACTTTATTGGTGATGAACCACATTGCACGCTGCTAACAAAATTAAACATGAGCAATCAATCTCGAATTGCTTGAAATGAAACCGCCCTTCAATTTCCTTCTCTCTCATATAATAAGTTGACACCAAGTAGCCGCCGCATTTAAATGCAGGTACCAATAGACAGTTAGAGCTACAGGTGGTAGTGTAGCAAACCATTCAAGGAAAATCTCGGATGCTAAATTATCAACTTGCAATTAAAGGTGAGATGGGGTAAGCAGCAATGCGTGGACAAATTTTCAAAATAAACCCTATTAGGAATTTATTTTTTAAAAACAACCCCTTTGAGATTCAATTGCCATTTTCAACCTAGTTTCAGCCATCTGACAATTAAAATTCGAAAACTTCACGGGATTTAAAATCCCATGATATTTAGTGTCTGATTAGCGATGCTAAAATCCCGTGAAATTTGGGTGGCTTTTTCATTAGCGTCACTAATCAGACACTAAACTTCACGGGATTTTAAATCTTGTAAAGTTTTCGAACTTTAATTGCCATTTTTTGACCCGGTTTCAGCCATCCAGATGGCTGAAACTAGGTCGAAATGGCGATTAAATATCAAAGGGGTTTTTTTTTAAAATAAATTCTTAATAGGATCTATCTTGAGAATTTACCGGCAATGCGTTGATATATACCGAAACAAATGCATCCATGAGAAGTTAGGGGTAGCTCTTCGATTAAGGATAAGCTCAATTGAGAATTGATTTTGAGGGTTTGACCGTTTGCAATGAGCGTTCAAGTAGCAGGGTAGAGATAAAACCGAACCTAGACGTAAGAGGCAAATTGAGATGAATGGATCCCGTGCCACGTACATTAATACGACAACTTTAAAGACCAACCAATAGAATAGATTGCCCTATTTAGATCCTGGATCGTGCCTCTCAACACAAAGTCGTTCTGACATTTGCCCTGAATCTCATCACGGCATCAATAGAACATTATAGCCATCGATCAGGATCAGCTAAAAGAACAGATACAAGTAAATCTACACAACAGCCGATCGAAACTCGGATTTTTTTTTAACAAATAAACTAAATAAATCGACTAAAATATCTTTCTGGGAAAAAAAAGAAAAAAACTTAGAATATTTACCTTTAGGGTGCCTTTGCAGTGATTGCACTTGAAGCAGGCCTTGTGATAGGAGATTCCATCAGCGGTCAGCTCGTCCATGAAGTAAACGGTCTTATCGCAAACCTTACACTTCTGCAGAGTTCCACTGAACGCCATTAATTAATTATCCCTTTGATGGACTTCAACCCCCCAAAAAATCCCCTCTCCTCTCCTTCTCAAAAACCAAATCTAACCACGGCGATCAATCGAGATCACGATCGCAGCAGATCTGTCGATTTCGAGAACAAGGAGACACCGATCGAGAGAGAATTATTGCGAGCGGGAAATGAGTTGGTCTCTCCGCCTTCTGCCGCGTGAAGAGGAAGGGGGGTTGGGCAAATGAAATGATCCCGAATATCTTTCCTGGCGAAAAGCCAGCGAGCGGGGAGAGGCACTGGCGGGGGAGCTCGAACAGCAAACGGGGGGGATAAGGCTCTGGCTGCTCGCCACGTGGCAGGCGGGACAGGCTTTGCGGTGTGCTGCGTACGTGTCGGGTTGTGATTGGGTTGCAGGTGAGCAGGGGTCCGGCCGGGCGGTCAGAACGAGTGTGTGTTGACGATAACGCCGACGCGGTGCGAATTATTGTCAGCTGTGAGACTGTACCCGGCTTTTTATTCCACTATTGATTGATTGCTGGAATTAGGATGCTGAAGAATTTCTGACCGTTGGATGGGGAATCAATGTGGGGGGTAGTAAACTACGGAAGGAGACGTCGAATGATGGGCCCTATATAAGTGGGCCCTTCACAGATTGGGCCAGCAGCAGAAGGACATGCTGTATATCGATGGCCCCAAGCAACGGGAAATTAGCAACATTTGTGTGGGCTTGTTATATATTTGTTGGGTTACTTCCATAGCGGCCGACGTTAATTGGGCTGGAAACTTCTGCATATACGGGCTTTCCGGGCTATAGGCTTAGGCCTTGGACTTTTCTGTAACTCGTTAAAAGTGGTATATCCCAATTTAATCAGCTCAATGACTGTTATACGGGAATTTTTATAAATTCCCACCTTCCAGGATTCATTTATTTATTTAGCTGAATCATGGTGAGCTAGCTCCATCACTTTCGATTTCAACGCACAGCGAAAGATTTTAAGACGGGGGCCCTATTGTTTTAGATAAATGTCAAGTATTTTTTTAATCTATATTTCGTTTCATTTTTTAAGTGTCAGCAACCCACTTCGAAGTGTAACTCAATTATTGGCTCTACTAATTAAATAAATAATTAAAGTGGGGAGGGTAAGGGGAAGCAAAATAAAATAAAATCAGCAGACGGAAGGCGGTCGTAGTAGAGATCCTCGGATGCTTTCATCATCTTCATCGTTAAGCAGAGATCACACCAGTTTTCAATCTCGCCCGAGGTGATATTTCATCCCTAAATTATAAAAATCCTAGAAAAATTTTCTCCTGTTAGACGGTTCAAAAAAGATTAATTGTTTCTGTAGTAGTACCCCAACGCTCAAATAAATTTTTTGAAAAGGAAAAATGTTGGTGGCTGCGATCTGGGAATAAAATTTTGGCCTCTTGCTCGTGGAAATTAATAGTATATTATAAGAATCTTCAGATGTGTTTTCTTCGTGTTGCATGTGTTGCGTTCACGGATTTTTGAGACAATTTCTCTGCAGGGTCTTTTTCCATTCATTTATTGACGGTGCTTGTATAGTTTGTTGTTTAGTCCTTAGAAATTTATGTTCTGTTATTTTTCAAGGTGTTGCTCTGTAACTTTCGTGTACGTGTCCAAGCGAAGGTGTCAAATTTAATTTGTGCGTGATTTTCCCGCAAATGCCGAGCAGTTTCTCTCATCTGCTAGCTTAATTTCGGTATCGAAACGTAATTAATTAGTTCGGCTGCTTCAATGGCTTCTTTCACGGACCAAATGGATGCTGAAGATTCAAGCCACAGTCTTTTGGAGAGAAGACAGTCGGGTATGTGAATCTTCTATATTTTTTCCTGCTACGTACATTTATACGAGCAAATCTGTGTATGCCTTTGAATCGAACGGCGAGATACAACAACCCACAACATAAGAAGTTTAAGATTTGATTGCGTCAACTGTAAAACTAAAGCCAGATTACTCAATAGTCTAGGAAATGGTAGCCGATCACTTCGTCAAAATGTATCATTTTTCATTCAATTGTTTGTTGTGGAAGTTCATTTGGAGATTCCTAACTAGTTGTGACTGACGCGATTATAGAAAATATTTGATCCGTGTCCTAACCTTGTGCAGAAATGGGAAGTTCATTTGGAGTAACTTTCATTGTGATCTCCCCTCTGAAACCTGATCAGTTATGTTTTACGATGCATCTAACAGATTGTTGAGTTCTTTGTGCAGAAATGGGAAGCCACTACGTGTATGAATCTGGTGTGTACATGTCAATGTTCGCTGCAACTGTCTTTGTCGCTGCACTCGTGACCGTCGGTGTTCTGATGCTTACCCTGCTGGTTGCTCTATCTGTGATGCTAAATTCCTGTGAGAGTAGGAACTCTGGAGTCGTCAGGCACATTAAATCAAGTGATGACGAGTTTGATCACTGCAAACTGTTTGCTTTTCATGCGGAGCTTAACAAGCTCGATGCAGACGAGCTCCCCAAAGTCTGCAAGGATTTTCCTTTTAAATACGGTAATCCAGGCCAGTTTTTACGGGAACTGAGGCTGACAGTGCGGTTGGCAGAGAGTTACTTTGACGCTCTTAAAGCCAACGACGACCATCTGGATGTAGTATTGATGGATGTAGATGACATGTTCTTACCGAACGTTACCAGACACAGCAGCTACTCTCAGCTGGATAGGTAAAAATGATCAGATACGATGTCAACGGATTATATAGGGACTATAGTTTCATGTGATGGGTACGTATGGGGAGATTTCTGACTGGCTCGTATATCTGAACCTTATGTCAGGAAGAAGCACGTCGAACACGAAGGTCCTCCCTCCGAGCTTATCCTGAGACTGTATTCAAAACTTCAAGCTAGTGGTTGGCGTTTGGTTCTTTTTACGAGGAAGCACTCGGATCGCAGGAATGAGACTGTAAGAAACCTTATTTCGGCAGGTTACAGTGGTTGGTCTTCGTTGATCATGAGGTAAGTATCTTTGCGCCGTCCTTAATTGTTGTTTGACCATACCTTGAGAATGCGTATGTCTCTTTCTCAATGGCTTCCTCGTCTTGTTTGCTCTCAGGTCGGACGATGAACTTCTGATGGAAAGTTGGGAGTATATCTCGGACAGAATACTCCAGCTGCTCAAAGAAGGATACCAGATCGCTGGCATTATCAGCAGCCAGATGGATGCATTCCGAGGTTCTTATCTGGGAAGGCGCAATTTCAAGCTTGCCAATCCCGCTTACTACAATCTAAAAGTTGAAGCATAACGATTGTACGTAGGGTTCGACTTGCAAATACATTTTTGTTCAGTACATGGGCATGCGCGGCTGATGACTTTCAGCGCTCCAGGGTGCTTGTTCTCTTGCGTATAGAAGCGAAAGAGAAATGGACATTCATTTCGTTCTCTTGCGTGCAAGTGAGCAGCGAGAAAAGGGTATACGAGAAGAAAAGAAGATGAGATTTTGAAGAATTATGCATATTTATACTGTTCATCCTCTTCACCCTTTCAAGTAAAAACAAAAAACTCTTATACAGTAACTCATCAGGACCTCTAATCTCATTAGAGTAAACCGAATCAGTATAGCTACCCTTCCTCTGGCGCAGCAACGCAGTTTCGATCGGTATCGAAATGAAACACTACATAATTTCTTTCTTCTTTTTTTTTTCCTTGTCTACGCATAATTGTATTGTATGCTGTTCAATAGATCAATAGAAGATTTCTCAAATTCTTCAAGAAGAAGGGTTCGCCGTCCACCAACCTTTTTTCTAATGCCTTTGCATCGTATTCGACTTTAACGCTTGCTGATTGAGAACTTCCTATGATTCGCTGTTTCTTGATTCTTCCCAAACGCACATTTCATTTCATTTAGAAAACACATCTCTAACCCATAATGTCTTCATAAGTACCACACTACAGCATTTTACAGCATGCGATAGGTCTCTACCATTCAAGTCTACATAACCCAACGACACGATGAGAGACGTACAAGATTATTATCATCACCCAGGGCAACCTTTTTTTTTTTTTTTTTTTTTTTTGCAATAAACACTATCGCAATACAACAACAGAAAAATGGCCTTCATGTTTCTGGGTCATACCTCCCAAAACTTAGCGACGAACCAATAGTAACAAGGCTTGCTCCGTGTCATGACATCGAAGAGTAGTTCTTATCAGTGCTACTTGATTCAAGTAATCAATCAGCAGTCGAAAATCCAGACCAGAAGTGCAATCTAAGTAAGTGTGAGCAAGATCAATGCAACACAACGACCGATATCTGATATAAGCCCATGCACGCCACATGCATAAGAGCCTACAAACTACCAGCATCAGAGAAAATCAGGCAGCGAACAGAAACAAATTAAGTCAGCAATACACTGACCCTAAAAAAAAAAAAAAAAAAAAAAAAATCAACTAGCTGGCCCTTTCAAAATCTTCGAGCCCTGAATTTACAGTTGCAAAATCCTCTTTCTAACGTTGCTGAGCTCTTCTCTTCAGCATATCATTATTCTTAACCTTCATGGTCTAGTTCCTATCACAACTGAAAATCAACTGATGAACAAAAATTTACGCTTTCTGAACCAGAATTCCTTCCTTTCGAAAACAAACAGACCGCATTCAGAATGACTAGAGAAATTGTAAATCCAAAAGGAAAGAAGAAGCGATCGATGCTTAACTAGATAGGCAATTAGCATCGTCTACAAGCCAGAGCAGATAATTTTGAAATGAATAGACAGAATGCTATGGCTCAACCACAAATATATATATCTATAGAGAGAAACTTATGTCAACTTAAGTGAACCATCCACCAAAGTTTCTATCCTTTAATGATACCTAGAGATCCGTACATCATATGAAGAGACTTTTCATCAATGAATAGAAACTTTAGTGGAAGGTCCACTTAAGTTGACATAAGTTTCTCTCTCTCTCTCTCTCTCTCTCTCTCTCTCTCT
>BQKN01001010.1:397903-439885 GCA_022839385.1 Asparagus kiusianus
GAGCATCATAAAGAGGTAAACTGTAATGTCCACTTCCAGCTTACTTACTTAGCTAGCCCTGAAATAAGATTATTTACCAGCTAGTAAGCTGTCAAAGGAGAACCTCAGTTGATGAAGACGCCCTAACTAACTATGTAAAGTTGAGCGGGCAATATATAATAGGACCAAACATTGATATGGAGCAAAGGAATACCTCGCTGATCTACACGACATGTACCCGAATTACCGAGAAGGAAGTCGAGCACAAGTTACAGGCACATTAAGGCTGTTGACTTGCTCCCTAACCAAAAGTCTTCCTAAGTTAGTAAAACCGAATCCGTGATTGTCGAAGGAACCTGCAAATCGACTAATCCAGGTAGTACTCATGGCTGACTAGCAAAAAAGCTAAAGGCATCGAGATCAAATATATAGCCGCCTCCTAAATGATAGTTGCTGTGAACATCAAGAGGTAAAGAGCGGGTGCTAAAATTAAGAAATCCAAGGCAAGGATTGCCTGTATAACTATGCTCCTGGTGCGAGGGAGTTGGCCCTCTTAACCTATAAAAAACAAAGAATTATTAGAGATGGGTTAAGGTGAGATGATACAGGGGGGCTTGCTTACACCTTCAAGACAAAGGACTCACTCCTACAAAAAAAAAAAACAAAGACAAAGAATCAATCTTTACCATCAGAAAACGAAAGCAGATTTGTAGATAATTCCGAACCTGTGGCCAGAAATAAACCAACAAACATGGTAACATGTATGAACCCCCAGCTACCAATCTTTAATCAAACATTAAGCAGAATTCTTCCCCAAATCAGTAATAATTACACAGAAACAGTCCCAAACCTTCTTCGTATACACAACGGAAAATACCAACAGATTCACACATCGAGCAAAGAATCAATCTTTACCATCAGAAAGCCTGAAGAACCGGCCGCTTCCCCAGCCGCTTGATCTCCTTCTCCATCCGACCGGTCATCATCAACCCGAACATCCTGAAATCGCAGAGGAGAGACCAGAGGGGGTGGCCGAAGGTCGCCGGAGCGTTGCGCTCGACGAAGAAGTGGCTGTACCAGGCGAGGCCGTAGCCTGTGAAGGGGGCGAGAGGGAGGAGCCAGAGGTTGAAGAAGAGGGAGAGGAGGAGGAAGAGGAGGCCGAGGATGGTTCCGACGAAGTGGAGGCGGCGGGTCGTGGGCTTTGAGTGTTGGGTCACGTAGAAGGCCCAGAACTCGTCGAGGTTCCTGAAGTTCATCAGCTCCGCTTCTCCTCCTCCTCCTCCTCCTCCTCCTGCTGCGCTTGGGGATCCTGGATTGACTAAGATTCGGGAAACCAGGGGAGGATAAAATAGGATGGGAAGGAGAAGGTGCGAGAGGCCCCGGGCCCATTTGTCTGTTCATTGTGGGCTGCGAGATAAAATTTGATTGTGGGCTTCTTGTAACGCAGAGAGCGCTGTTTTGCGCGGAGGTGTTTTCAGTCTGCTTAGTTATTTATCGTGGCGGGTAAAGGAGGTTTTTATTAGGGTTAGCTAAGAATGAGACCCCGGTCGACCGACCGCTAAATATTATTACATCCCGGTGACGTTTACCGGGAGAAGAAATATACGCCATCTAGGGGAATCAGGCCAACGCATTAGTTGGTATTCAATGCATCGATATGAATGGGTATCTAAGAAACGGATAAAAAGAATTATGATAAACATCTCATATAATTGTACAAACACTTCCCCGACACGCAACAGAAAAGGGGAAATAATGTTACAAATACACATATATACGGTTCGCGGTCACGCTCAAGATGAAACTATCACACACACACTGTAAGAGAGCAAAGCAGACCAAATCGGCAAACCACTGTTGCAACAAAACTTCTGAAAGCATAAAGAATAAAGGCGGAACTCGTTTACACAGCTGGTGATCGCGAGATAGAACTCAGCCGAATGATGGTAATGTGGATAACAGCGAAGGGTGAGAATCAGTCGAGGAAACAATCCTCTGCGAAAAATTCCCTTCAGCATGTGTGCAGGAAAGGTCTTGAAGAAAATGTACACGCTGTGGCAACGCACCATCTAAAGATGAGTGGGAGAGATTAAAACCTCTTATGCTGTCAAGATGCATCCACGTAGAGGACTGGAACCAGTCCAGCCATTTTCCCGTCTCTCCCAGGCCGTTTTTTCTTTACCTGGACAAACAAACATGCGCAAGATTTCAATGGATTCATTATATGGTCCGAGTAAAGCATGGAAAAGAAAGTGAGAAGTAAAGAAATGAACTTACATAGTACCAACCATCAACTTCGTAATCAATCTCAACCTCCTCTCCTGCAGTCAAGTTTAACTGCGAGAAAGATAACCAAAAATAAGTTAAAGATCCACGCAGGAAAGGTTTGAATAATACAAAGTAAGCAGTGCTAGCCTAGATTAATCAATGATATGTTGTTAGAGATGTTTATATATAGTTGTGATGATACCTCATCATCTCCTCCAGCAGTGAAGTCATATAGTGCTTTGCCAGACTGAGGATTCTCAGAAGTAGAGCCTTCATCAACCTGTGAATCGGAACTCCGAGATCCGCGGCCTGCTAACGGGTTATCAAACGAATCGTGCCTCTGCAAAACTGATGAAGAGTAGGATGGAGGTTCTTCTCTAACCTGAGAAAATAGCGGGATAGAAATTTAGAACCAACTAATTCGCCAGGATCAGCTCTGAATTAGATAATAATTACTTGTCAACTAATAACCACGCTCACCGGAGAAACTGATGCCTCATACATTGATGACGGACCACCATAAGTACTGCTGAACCTGCTTGCAGCAGGCGTCGACCTGTTCTCCTGAAATGGTCGAGCACAACATTGTTAAAATCTCCAAGATTACGCATACCTTCACACGTGCACAGCACCTACTTACAAGGTCAAGCAACCTATGTGGCAAATCAAGATAATAGCATATGAACTATATATAGGCATCAGTATATTTTTTATTCAATATTCCCATCACATTATGTGATGCACCCCTTTCGTGTCTAATTGTGCTCTTCTATCTCTATTAAAGCATCATTAGAATACTCAAATCACTGAAGAAATTATATTGAGCAAGCATCACTCTAAATAGGGAAAAGGAATACACAGTTCAAAAAGTATGTAAAACGGTAAATGTGACCCAAATATCTCAGAGATATATCAGATTTGAAGAGTGTGTATCTAAAAAGTCCATTCTAACGGGAGCTAGTGTGTGTATATAGTAAAAAGAAGAAAGGTTGGGGAACTCTTGTATTCCAACAATAAATTTTTTATTCAGATTGTTGACATATTAATATAGTTAGGAAGTTATTTGTAAGATGTGTGTGTAGGGGCCTATATAAGCCCATGCTATCTCATATATGAAATTAGGGTTTCAATTCAAAAAAAAAAATTATATTTGCAATTCACTACAGACTATCTGATACCAAACACATCGAGATCGATAGGCCCCTACACACACATCTTACAAATAACTTCCTAACTATATTAATATGTCAACACTCCTTCTCAAGATAGCGAAAGATATCCACTAAGCCCATCTTGTCACATCCTCTAATCATATCTACTGAGCTAAGTCCCTTAGTCAGACAATCTGCTGTTTGATCCTTAGTTAAAACATGACTTAGCTCCAGTAGTCCACTGTCCAACTTCTCTTTGATGAAGAACCTATCGATCTCGATGTGTTTGGTTCTATCATGCTGCACTGGGTTATTGGCGATACTGATGGCTGACTTGTTATCACACAGATTAAATGAAATTTATCTGTATGAATAAACACATGTTATCAAGTTGACTAAAGATGTTCCTTAAATGTTGATTATTGTTAATCCTACTATCCTAGACCTAAATAACATAGAGGTTTCTGACAGTATAGGCTCATCATAAAAACACATCCATATAATATCATTTTACATCTAGGAAATAAGGAGAAGTATTGGAAGAAGTTTGAAAATGAATACCGATTGTTGCGAAGCCCCATAGCCTGATGGGCGTGAACTAAACAATGAGGGGTAGTTCATACCACCAAAATGAGAAGATATGGAAGATTCAATTGACCCAGTTGACTCAGGTGACGATGCCCCAGACGACCCCGCATCATCCTCCTGAAAGAGTAACACAAAATACCATTTAACTCAGGTTTCAGGACCATTTATCATCGAGCAATGTTTGAAAATAAATTACTAGTTGTACCTCTGCTTCATAAGTTTCTAGCAGTGTCTTAGCCCACATATCGTCATAAGTAACTGACTGCCTAGAGGTTACATGCTCATCTTCAACATCTGGGGCGTCAGTTCCAGCGCCAGCAAGGAACTCATTTACCTATCACAAAGTAGAAAGAGAATATAGTTGTCGCTGCATCATACAATATGCACCAGATAGGTCAAAGTTGACAAGAATATGCAAGGAGATATGGATCATACAGGATTTTTAAGTACAATGGTCCTGAAATGAGAACTTTCTAAGACAACCTATTCATGCTATCAGATAAGTTTCTTTGCTCAAACTCTCTGGCTGGTTTTAGACAGTGGAGTTAAAGAGTTGAGTTAGAGGCCAACTCCCCGTCACTTTTTGTCAAACACTAGTCACAGGTTAGCTCCAAGGATAGAAATTCCATTCAGAAAATTATGCATATATGATAAAAGCCCTACTTTGAAAATTTGTTTGGTAAGATAATTCCAGCCGGAAGTTGGAGTAAGATGAAATATTGATGGGATATGAGCTGTATTCTCCCATCCTGAAAATGGAGAACATCAACTCCACAAGTCCACTATAACTAAACAGCCTACAGACTATTAGTATATTAGTTTCTTTTCACGTTTGCATGCCTGTCAAATAGTTAGGTGGTTTTATAAGAGATAGTAATAGGAGATTCAATTCAAACCAGCACAGATTTATATAATAGAAGAGTTGAACAAAAGGTGAAAGTTCGTCAATTTTTCTAAAATCATGGTTAATTACAATAATAATAATAATAATAATAAAGAAGGAAAGAAGTGAATGGGACTTATATGTTAATAAAAGACTAAGAAACTAGGTTGCTTTAATATCTCACTCTATTCATTGCCGGAGCATTGCTTTCCCAAACATCGTCATCTAAGCCTGCTGCCCATGCCATTGCTAAGTCAGGATCAATGGAACCAGGATCTTTATGCGTTTCTTTGGATTCATATATAAGGTCAGATATCCCGGTAGCGACAGCTGGATCATTTAAACCAGAAGCAGCACTAATATTGTGCCGGTTTCTATAGATGTCAAGGAGTTTGACACTGCAATCGGAATTCCCAAAAAAAAAGTGAGAGCAGAAACAGTTAGTAAAATTAATACAAGATAAATGCACATACATACATTTCTCCATACATTCATACATACATCCTCACATACATACATACATACATAACTACAGACATATGTTTTCATATTGTGTGTTTGTACGTGTGTGTGTGTGTGTGTTGTGTGTGATAACTTAAAATGTGTGAAACCTCATACACAAACACATAGGGCAATCTGAGACCCAGTGCTGCAGCTGTTGGTGTCATGGGTGGTTGGGTAAGTAGATTGAGAGAGGAGCTTCTAGAGTAATCCAGATGATAATTTCGAGATGAGAAGACAAAGAAGTGAAACAATTCATTAACTATTCCTGTTGCAAACAATGTCAAATCGTAAGTTGGTGATAGCCAGAGAGCAGAGGATGGACGATGGAGTTGAGAAAAAGTTGCAGCAATTCTCCCTAATCACAAGGCCCATAAGTGGAAACACATGTAGGACCTTAAGTCCAAGCCCATAAGTGGAAACACATGTAGGACCTTAAGTCCAAGCTCAATATATTAGAATAAGATTCAACGGTTATCAAGTGGCTAAGGTGGTATATTTAAAACTGTGAAAGAAGCTTGGATAAAAAAGTGTTATCTCCATGAACAAAAAGAAAACTCCTGTCAAAACAAGGTACAAATCAATTTTACCCAGATATATAATGATATGCTTCATGACAGTATATCCAGGTCTGCTGTTAATTGTTTCAAGCAAAGCATATATACAAGAAACTCACTCTTGCAAATTGCCATGAAAATTTCATGTCAAAGCCTGGCATTCCATCAAGAATAACAAAGAGGCTTATACCTTATACTAAATCTAAACATATCAGACCTTCTCCGTGGAATGAGAAATTCATATCGAGTAGAATGACATGCAACTTCTTACCTGGTAGCCCCTAGCGGCAAATATTTTGCCCTTGGAAGAAAACAGAAAAGAGAGACTAAATCAAGAAGTCTTTCATGAGTCTCATAAAGTTTTTTCAGTTCGTCATCTGTCCACTCTTGTTTATTGTTATCATGATTCCGCATGTCTCTGTATATATCCATAAAGGAAAAAAAATTATATATCAATAGTTAGTCGAAACTCCAAATATGGGGGAAATGCATGTGCTTTCTCACCTAATCAGATCATCTTGTGCTCTGTACATATCATCTAGGACTTTCAGCATAGGACGTATTAAAGAACCTAGACCCGTACCACTAGCGCCTTGTTCTTCGCCATTACTGAACTTAATTTCTGAAAACTGAGACTGCACACCTCCTTCGGCTAAAGCATGTAAAAATTCATATATCTGTAGCCTATAAGGCTCACCAGACCTAATTGCTATAGTCATAAGGGCTTGGACGGCAACTATTCGAACCTGATTGAGTAACACTTCACATGAGGGGAAAGGAAACAAGCTACAGATACTTTGAAATAATTTAATACGAGTCTCATGGGAAAGGTACAATGAGGATAACATCAGTAGTATTTACCTCCCAGCTTCCGCTGAATGCACACCTTTGAAGCCGCGTCAATGCACCGGCAAGAGTAGGGTTCCGAGAACTAGCAGCAGCTACCATTTTATCAGCATCCAACATCATAAGTGCGGTACCAGGAGGTGTTGCAGATTCCCAAGCATATTCAGATGCAGCATAGTTAGCGTTTTCACCAAGGAACCAAACCTAAAAATTTAGGTGAACAACTTCATGCCCTTGAATTCATTCATAAACTTTGCGGTTCATTACTGATAACAAAGTTCAGGTTCTTTCTTGCTGAAAAATAAAAATTCAAAATCATACTTACAGCGGCCTGCACTAGTTTTTGTAATGCCAGAGCAGATTTGGGATCTGATGCAGACACTCTATCAACAGATGTCAGACCTGACATTGATCCAGGTTGTGGAGGAGGTAGATCAAGGACTATCGTGACTGCTTCTAGAGCTGTGTGTTTTCCATCTGGTCCAGCTCCAACAAGGCACGTCTAGAAGAAAAGAACATGCATATTAATAAAAATATAACTTTATAGTGGTCCTTGAACTAATAAATTGCAACACATTAAGCCAATGTAAATGTGAATCAAGCAAATAGCTGATATTGCCGATCCTTAAACATAATATAGCTTGTGGAGAAAGAGAAAAGATGAAGTTATTATTCCTCTAATCCCTAACCTATTTGAGATTAGGAGAATGTTACAAAATATGTATGAGCTAAAATCACATTTAATAACATTTCATAATATCTAACACTCCCCTCAAGCTCAAGCCTATATACTCGCCCAACTTGTTACAAATGGGAACAAAATAGCTAATTGCAAGAGCTTTGGTAACGTTATCTTTGCCCAGAGCACAAGCCAAGTGCCAAAATAAAGTCAGACAAAGATCACAAGCATATTCCCGTTTTTACGATTAGTACAGTCAGCCATCCAGAAGTAGGAGACCCTCAACATAGGAACAAGTCTTATAAACTCATCAAGGTCAGAAGAAATCTTAAGCGGGTCAACCAGAACTCTTGCGGGTCAATTAGTAGAAGCCTAGACAGGTCAGTCAGAAGAAACCCTAGATAAGTCAGCTAGAAAGAAGAAATACTAGGCGAGTTAACTAGAAAAAGGCAACTCCAGAATCAACCATTGAAGTGGACTGGTATTGTTGTAGAGAATCAACATAAGATGCCGAACAATGTTACGAACAGTAACAGTTACTGCTCATGATGAACTGTACTAAATTTAGTGTCCAGTGTGAACTACAACGTTCATACTGTTAAGGGGAACACTAATGTACGCTACTGTTTATTCAAGTGAACAGTAACTCCACTTGCTGTTCGCATCGCCTAAACAAAGATGGGTTTTTTCCCCTTGTGGATGATTTTTTGTTGTGAGGTTCTTTCATGGTTGCTTTTTTTGTGTGGTTGAAGTTAAGTCAAAATTTAGAAAATAGATGATGCAATAGATCTGAAAAAGATATGAAGATGTAAAGTGAAATTGTCAATGACCAAAGATGGTGTCATAGCCGTTAAAAGGAGAAGCATGGAGGTAGCGCTTGCAGCAAAACCCCTCTGGCGGCCACAATATCTCGAAGAGGGGAGGAAATATCTAGGATCAAGAATTAGGCTCTGATATTATGTAGAGAGAGAAAAGACGAAGTTGTCATTCCATTTAACCCTAACCTCTCTTAAATAGTAATTAGGAGGGTATTAAAAATAGATAAAAGATAAAACCATATCTAATAGCATTTAATAATATCTTATAACATCTACTAATGTCTACCATTACTAATAAGATCTAATATAGCTTAAAGTAATTTTACATAAATACAGAAATTATGCAACTAAGGAAAGATTCCAAAAACCTCAAGGTCAAAAGATGTTTTTCCATATGGATCTGGATTCATCTTCAAGGTGAACATAAGCTTGAGGACCAGAATGAGATCGTATTTCCCATAAGAGAGAAAAAGGGATACATAGTGTCTCAGAGTTCAGAGTTCAGACCTTATAAAATCTTTAGGCCTAGTGTACTCATCCTGGGAACTCCCAAAATTTGTTTTGCAGTTGTTTTACTAATTTACCCTATAAAGGAATCATAAGTTTAAATAGACACTCAAGGCTAGGTTGATATACTACTCTTGCGGAAATTAAAGAAAATTTATTCCAATCAAATAGAACTAAGGAAACAGGACAATCAGACATACATGATACAACACAATCATTACCATAGTAGAGAAGAGTCGCCTAAGGTTATTTATTTCATCATCAACTAAAATTAGAAGGTAACACCCAAATTTGATCATACTCCATACTCCTTGCAAATAACAATGGGAATGAAAAAACAAGTGCATTTCCAGTTCTTAGGAACAGCCCCTTCAATGGAATTGGGTTTGCCATGGACAAATACATCAAGCAAAGGGCCAGCAAATGCCTTGAGAAGGTTATATTAATCAATGTACTAATGGTTCTTGTCAATGATAAGCAAAATGTGTGGGGTTGGTATAGTAAACAAGATAAGACAATGCTATGTCAATGTTTGTGGTAGCAACTCAAAATATAGAAACAAGGGTGCAGAATTCAAAGAAAGGGATTTGCTAGGAATAACATGATTACAAGTTACGACACACAAGGGCCATTGTTAAAGATAGAATCATGGCTTACATACTGGATCCTGTGTTAGACATCCTGGGAGAACTATCTAGCTCAATATCAATGCAGACCACCGAGCAGGCCAGATAACGAATCTCATGAGCCTGAGGTCCAGACACCTAAATGGACATTCTGGTTTGGAGGGTACATGGACATCGTGTCAGTTTAGAAAAGAAATAAACAAACTACGTACTGCCATGGCAATGCAATAAAGTAACAGTATATTGCCACCATGGTCCATCTATGTACAGCAGGAAATTTTGGGTATATATTTTTTTATTTTCCTCATAAGCAGCCACGCTCAGATCTCACTAAAGAAGAGGATTGCACCAAAACAAAACAAAAGATGCGGAAAGGCGAAGTTGCCACATCCTAAGTAACAGATGGAGAAATATTAATAGCACTGAAATTTAAAAAATCAGTTAATATGAAAAGGCAAAACGCTTTAGAACCAGGAGGTCCAATGCGATAAAATAAACCCATGGCTTTACCCTTTCAGCAACCATGTGGAGAGAGAAGTTGGTTGATAATGAGTGCAATACCCATATTTTATCCTTGTTTTTTTTATTAAAACATTATGATTTAGTGTTGGAAGGGGCTGGAGATGCATTGAAGAGGATTCTATCAACTATATTCCTTTGCTGACAAATTCTCATCCAACACTAATTTGGCGCTTCACGCATGAGGCGTGGGTGGGATGATTGCTCCTGAAAACAGCGTCGAATTAGCTCAATATAAAGCCTCAAATCAGATAAATATGCTTCATAGCTTGCAACATGTTAAGCTACAAGTTTTCAAGAAGATTCTCCCTACTTAGCATCCGATAGATATTCCATCAAATTTTACGTGTGAAAACACAATTTTTCCGGTGTTTGCTTCGAGTAATGATATCATGCCAAGGCATTTGGCCAGGATCACCAAGCTTTTTTAATCACTCTGTCATCCTGTTTCTTCAGGTGGAAATGAAACAATTTCAATTGCCAACAATAATTCAAACTCTTTGCCTTCCTCCCTTTCGACCACCATTTACAATTTCAACATTCAAGTAACATAATCGCTTGCCATGGATAAATTGTTTCTTTGTGGTTCTGCAAAATGAAAGGCTCAGATGTGCTCAACCTCACATTCAAAACCTAGGACCAAAGAAACAACTTCACACAGAGTGTCACCGAAGACTTGCACTACGTACCCTTCAGTAAGCATATAGATATATTCAGCATGATATCATCTGCTTCTATATGAGTAACTATAAACTGACACCCATTTGATAAGGAAAATGCTTAGACTGTTACGACAACGACCTTTTAATTAAGAGGAAACAGATGAATCTAGCACCTGCTTTTCTATTGTCAACGAAAGGACATAAACTCTCGCTTAGTTTGGAGAGAAATGTCATGGCAAGAAGAACAGTTAACATAATAGACATGATCAGAGAAAGTGAATCACATTTAAGATAAAGTCACAAAAGATACTACAAAATTCGAGTAAGGAAGCTTGATTAAAGAACTATTCTAGTCAAAAGAAAGGGAACTCACTTTCCATAAAAGTTGCAAGACATCCGCATCAATCTTTCCAGGGACTTTGGTAGCGAAAATTCTTGCAATTTCAAGTAGTGTGACTGCCATTGCTGGAGTCGCCTGGGTGGCAAAAAATAAATTACAAGGAAAAGAGGAATAAGTCCCAAGCAACCATTAATGTGCCAGAAAATTGCAGACTTGCCTCATGTAGCCAGATAGAAAATATGTATATACTACTCTCTATGTTCCTTGTCTAACTGAAACAAGGTATAAAAAATTAAAAGTACAATCCCTAGTAAAGCAGCATCATTTACAAGTAAAACCCAAACAATCTTAAGAACTCTCCTACAGAAAGCTTGAAGCTCTCTAATAGATCTCAGACGCTTAATCCTATCTGCATGCACATACCACTTTTCTTGTTGATTTTATTGATCTTTTAAAAAACCAACAAATTGCGTGGGAAATAGAACAAGAAAAACAGTATCTGCATTTCATTTTTTTATTAATAGTTTACTTCAATCGTTTTAGTGATATTTGTTCAATCGCTTGACCAATCAATTGAAAAGCTGGAATAAAATAACAAGACTGCCCAAAGATATGTGATTGAGGGCAACGACTTGATAAACAATTTTTTATTTAGTAAATTTACAAAAAATTCCGCTCACTTGAAATGTTAAAGGTAAATTAAACAACAATACACTTAAATCACAATACTTCTTAGTTATCTCATATGTATGCATAAAGGAAGATTCATAAAAGAAATACCTTGAACCGAGCATGCAAAGTAAGTAAGATATCGTTCAACAATGCTGATGGCCAAGCTGGATCAGACAGCTCAGATGCAATGATAGCTCCCAATTCTTCAAATGATTCATGTGGATTTTGCATCCAGATCAAAGCTTTTATTACCATTCCTCGAACATAAACACATTCACATGCCACAGTTGTTCTCACAACTTCCATTAGTGACGCTAATAAACTAGCAATTGTATCCTTACCACCTGTCCCATTTGACAGTGGCAATGCCTTTCGTGAGACTGCAGAAAAAATAGAGGGAAAAATTGGAGAATAAAAGTTATCAGCAATTCAAGGATATACACATTGTTACTTGTGTCATTGTGGTTGAGGGACAGTTAGCATTCACAATAAGGGAAGACAACACAAAGACTACAAGAATTAGGCTCAAGAAATTAAATTCATCCAAAGTGGACAACTTTTCATGTTGCAACCAAAAGCTAGGCTTCTACTAATGTTCATTAGTAATCATCTCATATTGACATCACAGATCACAAAAACTGGGTACAAGGGTTGAGGCTTTTTATTTGGGTCATAAACTGTATTTAACATAATGACAAAATTTATGATAAAAATTTGGAAACCTCTAAAAGAAATCAAACTTTGGTATTCAATCAGTAACCAAATGCTTCATTCTTTGTTCATGACATAACATATGGGATTGAGCAGAACACACCTAAGTTGTCGGAAATGTGTTTTATTAGTTAAAGGATTCTTGTGTATTGTGCCGCGACCGCACGGGGGGGTGGGGGGGGGGGGCGTTGAATGTGCGTGTCTGCGTACTGGTTATGAGAGATGCCACCTCATGTACCAACATGAGCTACCAGCAAATGGAAGAGGTCAGGTCCACACCTTTCAATGTGACTAGCCTGATGGGCATCACCACTACATCTCTTGGTAAGTTGGTAGCTTATTTAGCAAAATGACCTCCCACCTCATATCCATTTCCACACACACATGCAATCGCGCAGACATAAGGTTCCAGTAACAATCATCATCATCATCTAGGTCTCTGTGACTCTGTCCATCACGACAAGTCCTCCATCAAGCAAATTGACAGGCTCTTGGGAGCATTGAAGAAAATACAACAATTCGCAACCTCTTGCTTTCTAGCAAAGTTATGGACAAATCAAGGGCTTGCCTAAATCTGAAAAAACCAGTTAAGCCTAGCGAAGATCATAAAGTCTAAGCACATATAATCAAGTATGAAGTACCAATCGTAAAAATAATGAGTATAATTTACTGCTAAATAATTAACAAGATTCCATTCTCTAATATATAGTAATAAAGCCGCACAAGTCATACTTTTAATTGCATAGCTAGCATTCCAAGTACAAACTAAAAGATAAACATTTGATATGGCTTTTACAGAAGTCTGTGAGGTAGTATAATTCCAGATAGATCTTGTAGGAAGCGTTTATTATCTAAATCCGTTCAACTGCCAGCTGCATGTCTTATACCAAGAGATAATTCATTTTATTCAAGGGAATCCAAGTCCATGCTAAAACACATAGAACAAGCAGCAAATACAATCCCCAGTTGAATTCCTAACCACCTTTGTTGCTTTAAAACTGCATGTCATAAGTTTTATTGGCATACCTTCAGAATGTGAACTTTCATTGAGATCTGAATCAATTGAATCAGCATTTTCTGAATACATGTGAAGCTGAGTTCCTTCATCAATGTCGTAGACGCCTAATGAATATGCTGCTGCCCTACTTTTTCCCATTTCTTGAACAACTCTTGCTGCCGCATGCAGCACGGGACGAGAGAAACTACGAAAAGAACTCTCCAATCTGAAAGCAAACAAAAAAACAGAGTAACTAATAACAAAAGAAGACTAACAGGTCTCCCCATCACAGGTCTCTAATTTTGCAAAAGATACAATTTAAGAAGACAAAGAAGAAAGTGACAAAGCAATACTAGAAAACATTAAACCTTCTCATCACGAGTTTGATAAGAGGTTGTGGGCGCCTTGATTTCGAGGACTTCTCGTTGCTTGGTTTAGGTGGAAGGGTGTCTTTAGGTTGAGCTTTACTATCCTTTGAAGACACAGACGGTGCCTCAGGCAACTTGAGAATTTCTCGGGTTAATTGGATCCATCCAGCAGCTCGCTCTTCAGTCCTACAAAAAAAAAAAAAAAAAAAAAAAAAAACAGAGTAAACAAGAAGTTCATCATCCATCAAAGAATAAATCATGAAATA
This sequence comes from Asparagus kiusianus, assembly GCA_022839385.1. Lineage (NCBI taxonomy): Eukaryota > Viridiplantae > Streptophyta > Magnoliopsida > Asparagales > Asparagaceae > Asparagus > Asparagus kiusianus. The sequence goes on from BQKN01001010.1 coordinate 411,842, forward strand.
ATAAAAATATGACAACCATTTATTAAGCTGTTACCTTTCTGTAGTATCTGATTTCCCTAGTACACACATTATCGCCTCAAAACAAACTCGATCACTAGGATCCAGAAGAAGTTGATAGAGGATAGAAGTAAACTGAGACTTAATATCAGGCCTCTCTGGAAAAAAAAAAAGGAAAAAGAAAAAGAAAATTGGATAAACCATGTGCAGATAACCCCAGGACAGAAATTTTCTGTTTCCCAAAGAAGATGCTAAATTGAAAGTGATATCTTTTGCACATACCTTCCAGTGAACGTGCTCTAGATAACGTATGACACAATCTAGCAAGTGATACCCTAGCAAGAACGTCATGCAAATGGAGGACATCTGATAATGCACCTGTTTCATGTAAAACTTGCCTTAGCAAACATGAAATGAACGAGACAAACCTGGTACCAAAGTTCAGAGAGATTAATCTTAGAGATTAGTTTCAAGAAAAGGAACCTTATCATAATAGTAGAAGTAGAATGGAGATTATTGGCAACGAAAAAAACTTTAGGCATGACAGTCTTATCATCCAATTTATGAGATTCTTCTATATAGAGCATTGAAGATTTTTTGCAATGACCACAAATAAATATTGTTGATATCAGTGCCTTAGTGTCTTGAGATATGAGAAGCCTAAGATCTTATGAAGATAAAGCAATCCCTAAGTTGTAATGGAGACAAATGACACACATGCGAGACAACAAAATGGGATATAACCCAAGTCACAGTACTAAGCGTCATGCCCTGAGTACTGGAGGAGGAACAAGATGCTAGGCTACTGGGTATTTTGACAATTCTACATAAGCCATGTGGTTGTTAAAGAGCCCTTAATGTCCTAAAACGTGAGAAGCACAAACTGTATTACCATAGTAGAGTTCACAAAATCAGTAATAAGACGCTCTGACGTCTACCCAAAATTGCACCTACTGTACGATAGCTAAATGCAGACAGTTCAGCTTCTCATAGAAGAGGCTGCAAAATATAAAAAAATTGGCAAATGAAATGGTTAAATTTCCTTCATAAAAAATCAAGGCAAGGCTAGCTGTGTACAGGCCCCTTGGAAAAGTTTATATGGATGAAGACGATGACTTCCAAGCTGCTTGAAACTGTAAACCACAACAAGGAGAGTCAAAATGCAAGGATCCCCTTAGACCGGTTGATAGTGATCAAAGAAATGGCAGCTTGAGAGGAAATCAAAGCTGAATCTCTCATCTAACTCATTGATACGAGTCGCCGGGCGAGCACCTTTCATCGCGGAATTATCAAAGGAGCGTTGAGAAGAGGATAACTGAAACACAAGAATAATTCGGTATGTGGCGAAGGAGAATACCCTCTAGATTATGATATGAAAAAATTACAATCCCTCTCTCACAATCTCACTAGAATCGAGAACAAACTCTCAATTCTCTCTAAACCCTAATCTCTCTTTGATTACATCTGATTTTTTTCTAGATCAAAACTGATCTCTCTTAGACCTAATCTCCTTAGATCTACATCTCTAACAATCTCCTCTGTTTAGAAACCCTAAACAATCTCTTATATAGGTGTAACAACATGGATGGCAAAGTGGTAAATAACCAAGCCCAACCCCACAAGAATTCGTGCAAACAGAAACCCAAACGAACCAGGAAACCGTCGATGAGTCGACTCATAAACATGCATGAGTCGACTCACTCATGACACATGGGTCGACTCATACAGTGATGAGTCGACTGGTCAGAAACTTTTAACAAAATAGCTGAGTTTCATGAGTCGACTTATGGCAGGCATGAGTCGACTCAACCTGACGAGTCGACTCATGTACATGTATGAGTCGACTCACGGGCTGAAAACTGGATACTTCAATTCTTCGATTCGTCGTCTCGTTTCACGCTTCAACCTACGTTCCACTGTGTTATTTTACATCTCTATTCTCATGCTATTATGAGAATCATCTATCCTCAAGTTTTTATGAGGATCGCTAAGTTCCGAAGAGAAGATACACATGTATCATGGGTCCCCTTTTAGGAACTTGAAGTCTCGTTCAAGTTAAAACTTCAGCTGAGGAAACTTGCGAGCTCCTCATTCCATGTTGAACCACTTAGCCTTGCTAGGAACCTGACATTGACGTTCAATGAGAAACGACTCATTCGTCCCCCGCCTCGTCATGGTCGTCTTCCGCTCTAACATGCAATCTTCCTTCAGCGGCCACTTTCTATCAAACCACAAGTCTTCAACATGCGGCAAGATCACCTTATCATTACCTTCATCATCCTCTTCTTCTTTAATTTCTGGACTCCTTCCAATAAAATAAAGATCTCGCCTAGCTTCTTGTATTGCGATCGAGTCAGGACCATACACAGGATGCTTCATTCACAGGATCTGATCGTTCTGATACCAACTTGATACGAGTCATCGTGCGAGCACCTTTGATCGCGGAATTATCAAAGGTGGGTTGAGAAGAGGATGACTAAAACACAAGAATAATTCAGTATGTGACGAAGAAAAATACCATCTCTAGATTATGATATGAAAAGATTATAATCTCTCTCTCACAATCTCACTAGAATCGAGAACAAACTCTCAATTCTCTCTAAACCCTAATCTCTCTTGATTAGAATCTCTCTTTGATTACATCTGATTTTTTTCTAGATCAAAACTGATCTCTCTTAGACCTAATCTCCTTAGATCTACATCTCTAACAATCTCCTCTGTTTAGAAACCCTAAACAATCTCTTATATAGGTGTACCAACGTGGATGACAAAGTTATAAATAACCAAGCTCAAACCCCACAAGAATTCGTGGAAACCGAAACCCAAACGAACCAGGAAACCGTCGATGAATCGACTCATAAACATGCATGAGTCGACTCATGACACATGGGTCGACTCATACAGGATGGGTCGACTGGTCAAAAATTTTTGACAAAACGGCCGAGTTTCATGAGTCGACTTATGGCAGGCATGAGTCGACTCAACTTGATGAGTCGACTCATGTACATGTATGAGTCGACTCACGGACTGAAAACTGGATAATTCGATTCTTCGATTCGTCGTCTCGTTCGACGCTTCAACATGCGTTCCACTGTGTTGTTTTACACCTCTATTCTCATGCTATTATGAGAATCATCTATCCTCAAGTTTCCATGAGGATCGCTAAGTTCCAAAGAGAAGACACACCCGTATCACTCATCTGGTTGCATCACTGGGGATACAACGGAACCTTGAATGGTTATGTAGATAAAAACTCAAGTCTGAAAGAGAGTTAAAGTTTTCCTAAGATTCGCGGTTGAACAAAGTAGACTGATTATGTTGAAAATGGGCTCACTAAAGTCAACTAATTGTAGATCACCGTATTTAAGAAAACCTTACAATCAGAGCAAATTTGTGATTTCAGCATTCCACAAAAAATAACTCGAAGGAAAAAGATCAAAGAGACCTATTAGAAATGATGACATAAAATAGAGCTAAAGACCTCGACTATTGAAGGAGAAGCAAGATGCGAAAATCAAGGCACTGCTCACTGAAGTTGAGTTCACAAGAATCACAACAATTTAAAATTGGAGACACTGATTTCCACCCAACACTGGACCTATTGTACTCTAGAGAAATCAAGTGAGATCAGCCTCTCATGGCAGAGGCAGCAAGAATATAGACAGAATGGCAGATAAAGGGGTTAAATTCCCTAGATGTAAAATCAGGGCATGGCAAGCAACTTATTGGGTCCATATGGAAAAAGGCTGTACAAGTGAGGATGATCACATCCTAACTGCTTGAAAATTATGAACAACAATGAGAGTCAAAATGCAAGGATCCCCTCGACCAATTAACAGATCACAGAGAAGGCAGCTTTAGAGGAACTCAAAGCTGAATCTCTCATCAACCAAGGTTACATCAATGGAGATAGATCTGAACCTTGAGTGGTCATGCAGGTAAAAACATCTGAAAGAGCGTTAACTTTTTCCTGAGGTCTAGTTAGTCCAAAGGTATAATGGGAAGAACGAGTCAATGGTTGAACAAAACACTGATTACTGTAGTCGTGACTTTGGTAAGCCCATCTGCCGCAATTAACTTACTAATTAGTATTGTTGAGATAAATGAAGAGCATATGCACATGGGAGGACATGATTTCTTAATATCCAGTTAATTTTCCATTCGGAAACTAACAATTATCTAGATCATGATACAAGTTGTTAGGAAGCAAATGGATACTATCTTGGCTTTTCTTTGGCGAGATGACTGTGGCAAGTGTTATACGTACCAAAAATATATTAATCTAGCACATAATTCACTCTCTAAGAATGTGTGACGTGTCAAGGTAGCACATGATTGCTTATGCTTAGTTGTCTGCATTTGGAAATGTACCGCCTCTCTTGTCTATTTAAACCACTGAATGAAAAAAGAAAGCTTAATAAAACAATCTCAAATGTGTACAAACAAAACACGAGCCACGGCTATGACAACAAAATCTATTCACAAGATGATATTACACTACTCTTAATTGTATTATACTTTACTGATATGTTTTGGGTTCTGTTTCTATGGAAACAAAAGCTTGAAAAGGATACAGATTAAAAGCCAAGAATAGCCACATACCTCCAGGCTGGGCATGCTTGCCTGAAAAGGAAAATAAGAGAAAATGGTATCAGTAAGAAAACAATAAAGAACAGGTGCAGATGCATGTGATCAATGTTTGAAGGCCACACTTACAAAATGAGCTATTATACAGAACAAGCTTTTCAAATGAAAATAAAGTAAATGTTCACAAATTCAAAATGATATCCTTTTGCCAATGCAGACAGACGCCAAACAATCTATAACTAAAACAGTCAAAATAAACATTATTGCTGACCCAAAGCCATAGCAACAGAATAGGGATCTCTCATAGATAAGTCAGATATGATGGCCAATGAATGCCTCACTGCAACTGGATCAGCGAATGATATCCTGCAGCCACATCAATATCAAGATATTAAAAATTAGTGAAGAGATCTCAAAATTTCCATACGGTAACTGAAAAGAAAGTATAACAGATCTAGTACTGCTTAATTTTGAGATAAGCAATCAAAGAAAAGTGTTTCTATCTCTTGGAAATTATGAATATGAAGGTAAAGTATACGACTTATACGACAGATAAAAAGAAAGAGTGATTTGAATGACAACAAGCATAGGTTGTCTCAAGTCAAAGAAATAACATGGTTCTGTAGCTGCTACACACCAATAGTTTCATGGTATACACAAAGCACACAAAATAAGACCCATGCAAAATAAAACAACACATACATATATGAGGAATCAGTAATGAATCTAAGAGGCAGCAAAACTATGAATACTATCTTATAGAACTTCTGGTCCACCAAAATTTAACTGCACATCAGCATGGACCTTAAAAAAAACAAAACAGTAAGTCATAGATTGGTATACATCTAGGAGGGTCCTTAAATAATAAATACCATTCTCTTCTCTTAGCTAATCGAAACTATAAAGTTATACAAAATGGGGGACTTCCTAGTAGTGAGAAGTATATCAACTACTCTGCATTACAAGCTTCAAACAACCTCCTAAGAAGGGGGCAACAGAGGATTAAATGAACATCATGGACTTACCCCTGAATAGCCCGATGAAGAAATGCAGGATTTCCAGGATCTATAGGAAGTCTTCTTAGAGCACTTAGAGCAGCGTACTGCAAATTATTCCGAACCACTGCCTGCAGGTGTTAGAAAATAGATGTCACTAGAAGCAGCATTGCCAATGAAACCTGAAGTACAACAAATATAAGTCTAAATTGCCATCAAATAACAAGTTTTTCCTGAGCAATTAGAATAGACAACCCAAATTTGCACAAACGAGTATAACATACTCATTACTCAACAATATTTGATCTAATATAGAATAAAAATAGGGCGGTGAACACCCATAAGTAAGTTCCACATGCACAGAAAACAAATCAATAAGTTACTGTTTGCAAAACAGATTACTTCATAACAGGATACTACCCACTAGATCAGTACCCAAATAAAATATTGTTCACTAATTGTTAACGAAAGAAATCATAAGAGAAGAGAATGTGGGAAATATATGATCTTTCAAGCTCAGAAAATAACAGCAAACAGCAAATAAAAAATTAAATTGGGTGTCTGAAATATCTAATACAAAAACGTACACTAGTTCCAAAGTTCACAGGAGTAGATTTGTTATTATAGACTCTTCTTGCACATACATGTGAGGTCATTTCAGACTCAAAACACTTTCTTTAATATCATGTAACTCTTGTTTCTTTAGTGCAACAGGATTAAGCAATTGCTAAGGTTTTGTTATTTGAATCAACAAAAATAGACTAATGAATTGATTGAAAAAAGGATCTTTTTTGGGAAGTGAGATTGAGATAGAATCATCTTCAAGAATTTCCTTCCAAAATTTTTGTAGTGGAAATAGTGCTCCTTAAGTAGTTCCCTTGAAGTAATAAAGAGAATAACAAAAAAGAAAACAAATACAGCTTGATGCGAGAACACACCATGCAACTTAAAAGCACAAAGCAGTACTGAATTATATAATGGTATTTTGAAGAAAAAATTGTTCAAAGTAAACCAACAGGACATAATAAGCAAGCCTTGCACGGGAAAACAGTTTGCAACTCAGTTTAATCCATGTAAAAAAAAACTCTGGTACCTCTTTATCACCACCTGGTTTGCCAAAAATGCCCTTCTTGCGCTTATCTTTGAAGTCTGCAACCTGAAAGATCAATAAGAATTAAAATGATGCAAAAGAAAGAATTGGGACAAGAACAAGAAAATTACTTCAGGAAAGAGGGCGCAAGTTGAGGTTAAAAGTAAATGTTTGACATATTTAAATCCTGTTCATATGCACATAATTTAGCATAAGTTTTAGTTAGAGATATTTGATAATAGATATTATTTGTATGGAGTTCAGTTATTTCGCCACAAATCTGATTTAAGATCCAATCTGCTTATAATTTTTATTATATTCCATTCATGTGTTTTTCAACATATCATATGTTTATTTTCCCAAAAACCTAGAATGAAGAACTATAGTTTATTGTAGTATTCTAAGTATCCAGTTTGATATATGCAGTGTCTGTCATTGCTCAGAATGTTATTGAAGAAAATACCGTTAGTAGTCAGCATTGCAGTTTTTAAGTTATGGTTTAGCCTCACAATTGAGACAGTAGGCCAAACGGATGTTTGTCATATAAACTTTGGCATATTTTGATACTTGGAATAAAAAAGAACAGGTGGATAGCCTGACAGACTTAAACTAGCCGAATAGGGACATCATCCGTCAGATTATGATGGGTTGTTGACTTGTTTCTTTAAAATAACAGAATATGTAGCATTGAAGAAGATAGCAAAACTGCTCTAGACATCAGTCTATATTTTTTGGCGCAGCGATTCATATTTCAAAGTTCAGAGTCAAATATAGATCTAGCGGCATCTAGGCTCTTTACAATCGTAGGTGGATGAGGATATTGCCCGAATTCAGACATGAGCAGATTCAGATGCCGTTTAATCTAAAATATGTAGCACACAGAAATAGCTAAGGATAGCATCATATTGTCAGAGTCGGATTTGGATTTAAGGCAATCAATCCAAGGCGCATAGCTGAAAGAAAGTGAACGTACTAAAAAAATGCTCTTAGCAGGTAAAAAGAGTCTAAGAAAAGGTCATTTTGTTAAGCCCATTTAGACCAGTGAAATTATTGAGCTAGACATACTGTATGTATAAAGGAAAATTTACTATACCCCATTACCAACCTTTTCCAGAATGCCAAAGACAATTTCATACAACTTGGCCAAAACTTCAGAACTGCTTGTGGAAGCAGCCGTGAGAGCCTTGAGAGCTGCAAGCCTCCGAGCATGAACTTCAAAAAAGTAAATAAATAAAGTTAATGAAAAGCCAAAAACAAAGCAAAAACAATATTACACTGTCATCATATTAATTTCACTAGTAGCAATCTTAGCAGCACGTGGGAGTCAAGGAGTTTTAGCATCAAAACCATGCTGGGATATGCTCCTAGGGCAATCTTCCTTGCCGATTAAGATCTCCGTATTTTTCTGGAAACATCTATTTGATGTTGTCCCTTTGGATGACAACATTAAGAGGTTAGATTCTATTGCTAGCAAATGTCGTTGTACTTCTGCAAATATCGAAGACGTAATTATAGGCACTAGTTGTGTAGAAGTTTTTTGCATCTTTTTAAAACATTCAAATTGGTTTTCAGCTCTCACCTCCATATTGGGCCCTTTAAGATCATAGCAACCATATCTACATGTTCAACCATCAGAAATTTGCAGAATTTGAGCCCTGACTGCATCTTATAGGAAATTTGAAAAATGGAATGTTGCACGAGATGAGCACCAGAAAAATGTCTCAAAATAGACTTATCTGACTGTTTTTCTCCTTTGAGTAAAAGTATGCATCTTTAAAAGTACAATATATCTGAAGGAAAATCAAAGAATGATAAAGCAAATATACATAAATTCAACATCAGTACTAGTACCAAGAGATGACATGTTATTGCCTGTACTACTTGGAAGTTACTGTTTGCTGGATCTATAAGCTAAATAGTAAATACTAATGGAGCTGTGAGAGAAGTCGGGAATGAGCTCTTCTATGATCTTATAAAAGTGGCATCAGATTTGCATCTGCATACTACTATGGCTGGATCAGGTATTAACTGCTAAAGCTAAAGCAACAATAGATGGTCCTATTCAATACTCAGAAAATTTATTGTGCACCCTGACTCTAAGCTCCTTGCTAATTTCATAAACATTATCATACAAATTTCACAGGCATATGACTTAGTAAGGATATTAGAAGGCTTTTCAAGGATTGCCAAGCTGAAATGCAGTATGCTTTGAGATAAAAATATGGTGGTTAATTTCTTGGTTGATGAAACTGTTATCATAAGATGCTCTTTTACATCTCATCTAGCCTTATCGCGAAGAACGTACGCAGACTATTTGCTCTTTATAAATCTCTTCTTCATAGATTCTGAGAACATGTAATTAAGTTGTTAACTTTGATATCCTTGAGCATTCCAGATAAAAGTATCAAATGTGTAAAAACTGCATAGACATATAACAAGCTGGTAGACAAGCACCAATTTTTGTAAACCATCTACAGGACATATGCAGGTAATACTTGGTTCATTTATTTAGTTGTGAAAATGGCTATATCAATCAAACACAATATAAGGGTGCAAGTGATGTGCCGAATTACAAGACTCTGTAAATTTTTAAGACTACTATTTACGCCTTTTTACTTGAAGCCAGACGCTTTTCTTCATCCTTTCCAGAGTTAAAATGAAGAGTATGAATTTAAAATTTTCGTGGATGGAGAACAGGTGATAGTAATACAGTAACAAGAATGAATAGATCAACGCAATGAAGCAAGAAACATGTACATTCAGCATCCGTATTAGAGGCCTCTGAAGTGAGCTGGCCTACGATTCGAGGTACCACGTCAGCTCTAGTGACACCTCCAACAGCATCAATATCAGCCAGTGCATCCCAGTTTGGTGTGGGAATTCCACCGCTTGGAGTTAAGCCCTCAACTCCAGTATCTGAAAGTATTCTGGCCAAATAGTAGTAAACATAACGGAGAACATTCCTATCCTCACATTGCTGATTGAGCTGCAAAAGCACAGACCAAAACAATAACCAAACTTCCTATATACAGTAAATAGTAGATTTAGATGAGAGAAAACTAGTATAGTATCCATAGATTAGAAAACTACAAAGCCCTTCTGTTAAGATAGGATGACATAGGTCGAGGTTTGTTAAAACTGAATGCAAAGTCCACTTTTTAATGATTGATATGGTAAAAAAAGATTTTCTTTATTTTATGTTTAGAAATATATGTGATCAATGGGCCAGAGTCAGAGAAAACTATAAATCCCTTTTATTTAGATAGGATGACATAAGGCATGCTTGTTTAGAACTAAATGCAAAGTCTTCCTTTCCATGATTAATATAATGACATAAAATTATTTCTTAATTTTTTAAATTAAGTAAAAATCAATGACATAACTCAGGTTAGCTAAGCATAAATTTGTAACAAAAAATAAGTACAATGCGAGAAGTAGCCACCTAGCCTAGATTAATGGAGAATGTTAGATTCGATTGTGGAAGGTCTTTGTTGAGAGTGAGGGAGGAAGGGAGCGAGAGATTTACAAGGTTTAAAGCAAAATCATAGCTCTTTTAATGTGCATCTTTTAATTCGGTCAAAGTTTTTTTTATCTCTTCTTTCTTCCACCATACTGCATTAGCTCATGTCTCCTCTTAGTATTCATCTCATTGTTTCCTCTTAACCAGATGACGCATGGTTTTCCTAGTTAGTGATATAGAAGCTGTTTGAGAGCGTCTTATAGGGCACAATAGTTTACAAGTCCGTTTTAAATCAATTTGTGATCTTTATCTTGAAAATCTACATCCGTTCCCTTTGACTCTACTAAAAACTAGATTTCATGGTTTACGTTTCATCCCAAATTGTTCAAGAATTTAGCACAGCATGCCAACCATATATCTTTGCAGCACTGCATACCTAAATGGTTGTTCATTAGTAGAAAACCGCATAAATACAGAAGGTCCTTATTTTTCATATTCAAAAGAGTTTCAAGTAGTCTACTGGTGAATTTTCAGCTTTGAATCTGCATCATAAGTCTCCGCTTCTATCATAAACCAGATGATTGGGATCAGTGTTGTCAATGTGCAAGGCGCAATGCGGGGCGCAAAACATCTTTACGCGCACATGCGCAAGGCGCAACGCGATGCGCGCGCCTGAGTGATGCGAGGCGCATACCGCACACATAATATTTTAATATATGTAATCAACCACGAAAGAACATGTTTTTAGAATTTACATGAAAAATATCATGATAAATAATATCTTACTACAAAATCACAATATATTGCCTTAATTTCAAATGCTAACACCCAACGTAGTAGCAAATTTCATTTTAAAATCAAATGTTAAATCAAGACTAATATCCAAACAAAGGATTAGTAATGGTCCTCAATTGAATGTTATTAAAAAGGCCCAATGGATTTATTTTGCTTTTTGGGATATGAATATCAAGTATAAAGACTCGATTGAAATGTTAACAAACAAAACTATATGAGGAAATGTACTACATGCATCCTACACAAAGTATGGATGTACATGAGGCGCAAAAGGCGCTGCTGCATCAGATGTGGGACGCTTTGCCACCGCCCCGCATCGTAAGGCGCATGAGGCGCAATGAGGCGCGCGCCTTTGCCCAAGTGACAAAATATCCCAAAGAGAGCATGTTGACTATACATCTTTGGGGCATTGCTTACCACCTACATCTCTAGATCGAGGTCAAAATGGTTGTGTGATCAATAATATGCGAGAAAAAACATAGATCTATGATCACATGACTTGTCAGGTACAACATTAGACACTGTTAGGCAAAATTGATTCTGCTACGTGAACTCAAGTGACTAGCAAGGTATTGCTTGCTGTAAAAGTAGATGAAACCCTAATCAATCTTTATTGAGATCATAAGAGAGATATATATAGCCATACAATAGGGTTAAGGTTAATGGGTAACATCCCATTAACCCAATACCCAATACTTAACCTACTACTTAATTTAACACTTGCAACATTTCATGTTGCACAAATGCAATTATGGGTTATTTGACATGAATGAAGCTCCATATCTAAGCGCATAAAAAGAACAGTACAAAAACAAATACAGTGGGAGAACAGGCAAAAAGTACCATGAGAAGAGATGGTGCCAAAGAAGGATCCACCGAGTTGTATACAGCAAGTTTTGGAAACACGTGGTTCACTAACTGCTTCTGAGAGCTTTTCTGAATACAAGCAAACAGCAATGAGAATAGTAAATCCACGCGACAACTGATATACAACGTTTGTGTAAAGTTAATAAAAACCTGATCTGATGTAGCAGCAAGTTCATGAATGCTTCGTGCCAATTGGGAATACGATACTGGCTGATAAAAGGGAGAATTATGACACAGTTAGGACAAGAAAAGACGTAAATATACATGAAACTAGATAATAATCAGATATCATTCTTGAGGATAATAAACAAATATCAGCCATGGTCTAATTATGAACATACAGCAAATGAGAACACTCACATTAATATCCATTTAATGGTAAGTTAGTAACAATTAGTTACGAAACAGTTTGAAGCAATGCTCTAAAGTCTCTGCCTCAAATTCCTTTAAAGTGCAGCAGTTGTTTCTCACTGCATACCTATGTGATAATACCTATCTTGTGAAGCTTATGATATTTTGCACAAAACCGACGCTTTCTTATGGTTAGCATTCTGCACTTGGCATATGTTTAGTGCAACATTTTCCCTAATAAACCTTGCTAAATCCCAAATAATTGCTTCTCTCCTATTGTACCAGGTAGTAATTGCACCTCCTAGAATAAATTGAAACAATCATCTCAACCTCTATTGTTGTCTCTTAGCTCTAGTCATTTCATCTATTCGTGAAACCGGCAAAAGTAACATCCAACCCATTTTACAAACAATAACAATCCCTCTCTCACAATCCCTCTCTCGCCTTTCTTCTAAGATTTTCGCCTCTTCTAATTTTCTTCAAGGATCTTGTCACACCCCTTTCTCATTTTCAACTTCTCTTATCAGCACTTTCTGTCACCAACTCTGAGATAACCTGGCAACAGCAAGCATTAAATATGGTAACTTATTTACAAATTACTCCCTTCATCGCCTAAAGTTAACAAATATCTATATCAAATTTTGCTCCAGGTTTCATTCATTTATTATTTTATTCTTAATATGTTTTTATTTTTAATTTTACAAAATTAAAATTATTATACTAATGCTCAGATATTCTATTAACTTAAAAGGGTGCACAAATTTAAAAGATACCAAGCTTACTCTTCCTTTTACAAAAAAAATTTGATGGCATTAATCTGATATGTGCTCAGATTGTAACCCCGGCCATTTTAAAACTGTAATTTCACAGAATGCAACTCAAACAGACAGAACCCGAGGCACAAAAGTCAATCAAAAGAGCAAGGATCGCAACTAAGGACCAAACCCTAACCTTCTTCTTCCTCTGTCTCTGCGCGGTCCTGACTGGATTCAAAGCCTTAGCTGCGAGAATGGTGTCGTTCTGGAACTGCATCAAAGTCGACCTCTTCGACTTCCGATCGGCGGTCGCCGGCTTCCCAAGCGTCGATCCAGGGCCCGCCGCCACCGGCACGGGCGGAGGGCCATCGGATCTTGCAGCGGGAGCAGCCGCAGCGGTGGTGGCAGCGGGGGCGGGATCTGAGGTGATGAGATCCATGAGCGTCGTCCCGGCGGAGTCCGCCATGGCTGAGCTCGAGCAGGAGCTAGAATTTTTTGGGCTGGCTCCGATGACCAGATTGGACTAGGCTGAGACCGGAAGTCGAAGATCTAAGCGTGGTGCTTTATTTTCGGAGCCGATTTGGGACGGAGATCTAGGTGCTGGGTTCGGTTCGGTTTGGTCGTTGTTGCGAATTTGACCGGTTTCGGATCGGTCCGTCGGTTATCCCGTTCGTTTCTTAGGGCCTGTTCGTTTGGCTATAAAAAAGTGGGAAATCAAAGAAATAGAAAAGTGGGAAATCAAAGAATTGTTTTGGGAGTGTTTGGTTTGCTAAAAAAAAGGAAATCAAAGAAATGGAGATGAAATGAGATGAGTTGTCACATTATTATTGGATGATGTGAGTGGTTTTTTAAGAAAACTAGTTTTGATGTGTTCGGTTGGCAAAAAAAATAAGGAAATGAATTATAAGAAACCTATTTCCTGTAGTTTTCTTGTTTTCTTTTGTTCGGTTCATTCTTAAAAATAAGAAATGAAATGAGATGAGATGAGTTGTCATTGTATTATTGGGTGATGTGAGGAAAGTTTAAGAAATGTGTTTTCATAACTTTTTGGGATGAAATGGAAGAAATGAAATGTTAATGAGATGAAGTGAATTGTTATATTATTTTATTGGATGATGTGAGTGATTTGAAATGATGAAAAGAGATGAGTTGAGTGATGTTTGGATGAAAATAATATTTTATTAGGGTGATGGATGAGTTGTTAGATGAAAATAATATTTTATTAGATATGGTGGATGAGTTGTTAGATAAAAATAATATTTTATTAGATGATGTGGATGAGTTGTTGAATGAAAATAATATTTTATTGGATGTTGTGGGTGAGTTTTAGGGATGGAAATGGAAGAAATGGGTTATTTGGAGATTTCTTGGTTTTCCATTTCCATTTCTTGGTTTTTAGGAAATAACCGAACAGCCCCTTACTGGAATTTTTGCATAAACACCCGAGAAGTGATCGTTTTATGATCTTGGTAGCGTACTTGATTACCTCGTAGTTTCACCCATTCTGCACTAAAACACCCTCGATTATTTTCACGGCATTTTTATACTCCAAATTCTTTAAAGTTAGCACTTGATGTCCTCTGATATCCAGATGTGAAAATTTTTACATATATATTATCGTGTACATTTATAATCATTAGCAATGTAAGTATGATATGTGAATATTAGAGTGGTCCATTGCATTTTTGCAAAGGTTTAGGGTCTTCTTGTAATTTTTAAATTTTTTGGAGGCCTTTTTAGAATTATAAAATTTTCACATAGTTGTTTATAATTTTTGTATCTTAATCGATCAGTTTGTAGTTTTTAGAGTTTTCATGGGATATATATTTTTTTAATTTTTAAAGGGTGGCTTGTAATTTTTAAATTTTTAGGGGGTTCTTTTTAATTTAAAAATTGGTAGGGTTTGCTTGTAATCTTTAGATTTTTTTCGGTGGATTGTTTGTAGTTTCTTATTTTCGAGAGGGCAATTTGTAATATTTATATTTTTAGGCGTTGTTTGTAATTTTACATGTTAGCAAATACGAATGGTTTGGCACATATATGTTAGTTTTGAAGGGTATTGTTTGTTAATATACAGTTGTGAGGTATTGCCTTTATGGGATCAACTGCCAAAAAAATGGTGCCTTTTTAAAATTCTAAAACTTATCAGGGGTCTAAAAAAATTTTGCACGCCTAGTTTGCAACAATTAAACCTATTGGAGATTCAGTGAAATTTGTCTTTAAAACTTGAGGAGCATGTGACAATTTTAAAAAATATAAAGATGATCATAAATCTTTCTTTATGTATAAAAGAGAAAAGAATTAAAAATGTAATTATTAGATTTTTTAAATTACAAATTACCAAATTTTTAACTATAATTAGAACTTTCTAATTCTCAATAGATTTAATTTGATCAGAATTTTAATTATGGAAAATAAACCCAATCATATAAGAACTCTAATTCAATATTAACATAATACATGACATGTAATATTGTTTTGTGCACATAGGTGTTGTTGATGGTTTAAATCACACAGTTAAAAAAGGAGGTAGGTAAGGATTGGGTTGATATGGGGGGCGCTCACTTTTCTAAATATATGATTTGGAGTTGGGATGTTCATCCCTGCACGCATAACAACTCGTAAAAAGGACGGTGACTGGTTCTCCCGTTGTTCCTCCGACGACTAGGTCAACTAGGGGTTTGAGTGGGAAAATAGAAAAATACAGTGGAATAGAGAAAGATGCTAAGAAATTGTTTACCCTTGTATTTAGAATAATTTTCCTTTTTATAGTCAAAGCAAGAGGGGTAGTCTAATTTTTTTGGCCGAGCCTGAGCTAGCGGCCGAGTCAGCATCTACTTTATAGGTGTCGATCGCGGATCGGTTGTGTGATGGGCGCTGTCATTTCGCCATTAATTAGATGCGATGGTCGGCGCACGAAGCCGGCGTGGTCCGATGTGTCATAAATAGTGTAGGGGGATGGAGAAATGATGGCGTCTGCCAAGCATTTAATGTGACGCCGATGCGTTGCCAACGAGGGAGGTTCAAGGTTGAAATCGTCCTTTGTCTTGTAACGAGGGGTGTCGAAAAGTAACGTCTTTCGAGTCGACCATGTGAGGTGTCGAATAACTGGTCGAGTATGCTAGTAGTGAGTCGTCTTCGACAAGAGGATCAATAAGTACCGCCCTTCGAGTCGACCTAAGGAAATGCTGACTAGGCGAGTCGACTAAGTCGAGATTCTTGATAGTCCTGACCGTCAATTCGATTTGAGCGGTACATGTAAGGGGACACCTGTCTGTTGCTGATAAAGGGCTATACTTTAGCGGCTAAAAACACCACAACAAGGTGCCATTGTTTTGTGTCTTTAGGAGTACGACCAATCTCTCATTATATACAAAAAGGAGGGATCCTTAGTCTGCTTTTACACATATCCTAAAATTAGAATTTTAACATACCATATTTTCGCTGTCTATTTTGAATAATATTTTGAGTTTAAAATTAAATTAAATATTTATATCGTGTATTTGTATAAATTAATCGAATTGGTTTCAATCCAGATTTTTTAACATCACATTCCTTAATTAAATAAAAATACATATTGATTTTTCTAAAAGTTCAAAGGGAAAAATGTGTCAAGGCCCTAAAATTAGAAAGCAGAGGTGGCCCAGCCCCAGCAACTTTTCCCCTTACCCTTTAGCCCTAAAAAAACAAAAAAGTGTGGCTCAGCCCCAAAAGCCCATCTTTATACATGTAGTCTGTGTATTTTCCAAAGCCTACCAAAAATGCCCTCATCTCTCACCAGGAAACCATTCCTTCCCTAACGCGATTCGACGGCGAAAATAGAGGGGAAAAGCTGGAAAATGGAGTAAATTGATCCTTCTCCGACGGCGGAACTCTGATAAGCGTCACTCTATCCGTTGAGTCGGAACCCGAACCCAACTCCAAGCTCGAAACCCCTAACCCGAACGATGATCTACGGAGCCAGATCTTTAGGCTTTGATTCCCCAAGCGGAGCGCCACGTCAGCTCTCGATAAGTGGGTCGGAGAGGGGAAGACGGTTGCGCAGTCCAAGCTCCGGCAGATTGCGAAGGAGTTGAATCGATCGAAGCGGTACAAGCACGCGCTTGAGGTTAGTGGGTTTAAGTTACAATTTTCTTTTTTGTAGCTGGATGAAATTTGAACATTTGTTAGTAAAATTGAGATTGGTAATGAGCTAAAATGAAAGTATTAAAAGGGTTGTTCTTTAGTTTAGTATTGCTTTAATCCAATTTGAGATGGAGTAAAAACGAAGTCCTTGATGAAAGATGTGCTTTTGGTGAATGTGATTGGGGTGGCATTGCTTTAGATATTGTTGTCATTAATCTAATTAATTTTTAAATGATATCATATCGTTCATTATCATTCACCTTGTGTATAGATATATTGTGTATAGATATAGGTTAGTTTTTCAAATTAATTTTATCTCATATTTTTAGGATTAAGGTTGGGCTTCGGTATGTAGGGTTTGCTCTGTGTATAGATATAGATTAGTTTTTCAAATGAATTTTATCTCATATTTTTTGGATTAAGGTGGGATTTTGGATTTATGTAGCCTACAGATATTCTTGTGGAGTAAAATATTAAGCACTAAGGTACTCATAATCAAGGCATGGAAGTTTCTGAGTCATTAGCTAAGCACCTAACTCTACTAAATTCTCTTCTGACCCATTGATAATTGGTAAACATAGATGTTGCATACAGCATAAAATGCATTTGGGTGCTTTGGTTCAGGTCGCAAGGCAATAAAATTGAATGTTTCGATCGTAGTTAATGTAGCCATTGTGTGCATGAATAGGGAAGTTAATCTCATAATTATTTGTGGATATGTCAAAGAGCACAGAATGGATATAACCTTTTCATATATAACAACCTGCATGAGTCCCATTCCGATAATAGTTTACTTTGTAGAATATACCTCTGAAGTATAATGCACTTCATATATAACAACTTGCTCTCTGGAGCTCGCTGCATTTGGTAATTTCATTTAAGAGAAGGAAAAAAAATTCCTTTTTCCTTTTTTGGGTTATTGATTTTGTTTTTGTATTTTTTTTTTAAGGTCCAAGGACGGTGTTTTGTGATAATTTGAGCCATATCTTTGACATTTATGTTTGGCTGCATGAACACCTCAACTTTGTTAAGCATCATCCCTTTTATAGGATTTATCTTAATTGCTTATATAATATCTTGCACAGAAGCCCACATTTTGACCATGCTAACTTGTGTCTTGAAACACTACATCTACAACATACACACAAGCCTGCAAACTCTTAACTTCTTGCAATTGCTTGACTGTTGGATATGTAAAACCTTAGTTATGTTTCTTATTTACTGACTGTTGGGATCTCTGACTGACCTGCTTAATAAGATACATGCTGGTTTATAGATATTTTTATTTCAACAAATGCCTGGAATCTTTGCCTTGATTTTATGTCTATAGACATGGTATTTACA
Source organism: Asparagus kiusianus (assembly GCA_022839385.1). Classification (NCBI taxonomy): domain Eukaryota; kingdom Viridiplantae; phylum Streptophyta; class Magnoliopsida; order Asparagales; family Asparagaceae; genus Asparagus; species Asparagus kiusianus. The sequence goes on from BQKN01001010.1 coordinate 430,208, forward strand.
CAAAGCAGCTACATTTCAGAAATCTATATTTGGCAAAAATATTATCTCTGGTGTGTCCTGGTTATTTCATGTAACTTAGCACTTAACATCTCTAATATGGATGCATGATAAAAATTTGGCGCAGCATCATATATCAATGTTGTTGTTTGTTGCATTTGCTTATGGCTGTGGAATGTTTCTATTTACAAAGTTATTAGGTGTACGAGTACTAACTGGTTATTTCATGTAACTTTGCACTTTCCTCCTAGTCTGTTAACTTTTCATACTGAATGTAAACTTTTGCTGCTTTATGTTAACTTTCATCCAAACCTATTAACTTTTCATACTGAATGTTAATTTTCGTGGCTTTATGTTAACTTTCATCCAAACCTGTTAATTTTTACTGCTTTATTTTCGTAGAAGCGTTTAAAAGAAGCTATGATCATGTCTTTTATCTCATCCCAGATTATGAGAAGCGAAGTGTGTCAAGAGATGAAATCGAGATATTACCACCAATTACTACTAAAAGGATGGGAAGAAATAGAACTAGACGTATATATAACAGAATAATTTACAAAAGTCCACCGAAATGTTCTCGATGCAAAGTTCAAGGTCACAGTCAAGCCAATATTCACCCTCCGCATGGTCTCCTGCACTCTCATCATGGGGGTGATTGTCGATATATTGTTTATATGTTGAAAATCGTTGGTGTAGTATGTTAAAAGCTTTGTTGCTCATTCCTTGGGATGTTTCTAATTAGCATTGTGAATCTGAATGGTTGTTGGTTTTCAAATATAAGCAGCAACTGATGTTGATCTGTGGTATTATTAATTTTTTGGTGCTTGTAATGTGTCATGTTTTATTGTTCAGTTGATTATACTATGTGTACCCTTTATTGTTGTGTAGTTTCTTGTGTAGTTTCTCAAAAATTGCTTGTAACCTGTCATGTTTCATTGTTCAGTTGATTATACTATGTGTTCTTATGGTTTGGTTGTACTTAGATCAAAATTTAATGAAATGTATTGTGTCTATTTAGTGATCAATTTTGGTGTAATTTATTGCGATGTGAAATGTATTGTGACTATCATGTGAATATGTACAAGTTCATTCAAATAGAACTTGATGTGCATAATAAACTAAAGATTATATATAAATTATGTGTATCAAAACCTGAACCTGTTTCCTATGTTAACTTTAACTGTTATATGTTAACTTTCGTCCTAATATGTTAATTTTAACTGTTACATGTTAACTTTCATCCTAATATGTTAACTCTCCTCGTAACATGTTAACTTTCATCATAATATGTTAACTTTCACTGTTACATGTTAACTTTTATAATAATATGTTAACTTTCTTTATAACAAGTTTTTTTGAACTAAAATTCGATGTGTTTGAAAGGCTGAAAGTCCCTCAAGATGATTTATCATTGATATATAAATCTGAGAGGCATCCAAATATGAGTATTTCTATTGATAGTGAAGATGATTTGAAGTGTACGGTAGAGCATAAATCGAAATAGTGGTTGTATGAAGATTCATATGCAAGCTGTTGTTAATATAAAGAGTTCTATTTTTAAAAAATTCAGAAAGTTCTAACTGAAATGTTAACATGTAAAAAATTAGAAAGTTCTAAGATTGTAGGTCTAATCATTTTGTGTATTCAAGCAATATCAGCTAGAAAAATATAAGAATTTTATGAAGAAAGTTAACATATTATGGTGAAAGTTAACATGTAATAGTAAATGTTAACATATTATGATGAAAGTTAACATGTTCAGCTGACAGTTAACATGCTATGAAGAAAGTTAACATATTATGTTTAAAGTTAACATATAGAGGGCCCTCTCTGTATTTTTTCCTTTTTTTCTGAAATATGCTCCAGCGTACGAAATGTAATTAAAAGTAAAATTTAATCCAAAGTTAAAACATCATACCAAAATAGAGACAAACATATGCCTCATTGTGCCAACAGACATGTATTAGAATCGACGCATTGAAACTTCAAGCCCACAGTTTTGTGCCATTCTTCCACTCAGTTTTGAGTACAACCACAAAAAATAGCTAACAAATCATAAGTTCTCACAAGTCCAGACATGTTTTCTTATACAAATATCTTGCAAAAACCACTCCAATCTCCATGCAAATCTACAAAATTTAGTATATAAGCATTCTTTTGAAAGAAGTTGAGCTTGACCTTCGCAGCTGATGCTTTGGTTCTGGTGGCGGCGCAGAATGTAATATCGTGTCCAACTTCTGAAAAAAAACAAATGAAAAACCGAGTTACTTTGTATTTGATGCTTAATACACAGAACCCCCTCCTCCACCACTTAAACAAAAAAGAAATCCGCCTACACCTATGTACCAGTTTGACACCTGACAATGCCTAGCGCTTTCGATAACATTGGTTGTAATTGAAATTTGAGCTAACACATCATAAATCATGATTGACTAATACCGTGAAACGAACCATATGCAACACAAACCGTGGACTTCTTAAATTTTGAATTTGATGCTTATTACACAGAATCAAAATAATTATACCATGAAAGCATGGTTTGCAAATATAACAAACTCAAAAAGATAACCCCACTGAAGAAAAACTAAAAAAAAACTCATTTGGGCATTTCATCAAACACTGTAGGCTGTCTAAAAATTACAATGGATAGCTGATTAAAACAAGCCCCTACGATGGAGGTCACCATCAAATGACTTTCAAATCACCGCAAACACAACCTCATTTCTGAGATGATTGATCTTGATGGCTGCGACAACAGCATGACTAATAGAGATGCTGATGAGCAGTGTAATGATTTGAGAAATAAAAGGTTGGACTTAGTTAGTGAGTTACTTGGTAGAGAGTTGTAGGCAAATATTCGTCTAAAAACACCATGGATGTTGATTCCCATCTAAGCTCCTACAACGAAAGCTACAATCAAATAGTTTTCGGGTCGATAAACGAAGAAACTGCAAATGGAGGACTTTTCACATAGATCGAGAAGGGTTACAATTCGACGACACTTCCGACAACTGATGGAAACTCTATTCAGCAGGCTTCATAATCTACAGTGAAGGTTACAATCTGACGACTTTCACACTCCACAACAGCTAAAGCGAGGATTACAGAACAATGGTCTTTGCAACGCCTTACAGAAGAAGTCACAAGTCAACAAACTTCTTCTAAAACGCGGAAGTTATCCCCGCGTCACAATTATGGAAGTGCAGGCGACCCCCGCGTTTCCAAGTCACAAATCAAACATGAGCGACCCTCGCGTTCGTAGGGGTTCAACCCACACCGACCCCCGCGTCACCAAGCAGGCAACAAGCCAAAACGCGAGCGACCCTCGCGTTCATTAATGTTCAGCTAACACCCAACCTCGCGTCTCAATCCTAAGACACGAAGTTGGGTTCTGAACGCCAGATTGGGCGTTTGACTTGTTCAAACACGAGTCGAACGGTTTCAGAACTGATTCCCCACGATCTGAGGAAATCACGCCCACGTAGGAGCAGATTTAGGGGGTAGTTACACCCCTAATCTTCCTATAAAAACTCAACAAACCCAACGAAACGGGAGGTTGGATTTTGGCAGATTGGATTCTCAGTATCTAAACCGCACGGGTTTGGAGGCGATTGAAGATCTCAACCACTCAGGTTTCCACAGCAGCAGTGAAATCCTTGAAGATAAGATTTTTGAATCAATCTCAGGAGATCAGATCCGAGAGGATTCTTCGACAACAGATAAAAGCTTGATCATCAACCGAATTTTCGGTTCTAACAACTCTATCTACAGAGTTTTAACTCGTTCAGAGTTCTTAAACTCATTAAAGAGTTACGTATAAAACTTCCTACAGAAGTTCATCGTTCCCACGAGATAATAGTACGGTCGGATCGTCAACGGAGAGCAAATTCGACGCAAGCAATCGAAGGAGGCACTCCATCGCTACTAAGAAGAACCCAGTTTTAAACAAAGGGGAAGAACTAATTTCGTTCTCCTCTCTTTTGTAATCAAGTTGTAATCGAGATCAAAGGAATCAATTCAAATTTTCTTTTATCTTCTTTATTGCAATTTTCCTACATACAAAAGATGACGACTCTGCTGGGGACAAGCTTTTCCGATGAAGAAGTGGTGGCGCAGTCCGACGTCCACCTCATGGGAACGACAGTAGAAACTCTCATCGTGGAGTTTGATCAAGAAAAGTATGAGGAAGCATTATCCTCTGGATCGCTTAGCCCCAAGGCTAAGCACGATGCACGCAAGACCTCCAAGAAGGTTAATTCTGTTGTCGAAGTGCCGAAGAAAGCCCTCTCATTCGGCCGGGAACTCAAGCTGGCTCTGTAGGCGGATTGTCCCACCTTCGCGTCAGACCAACGTGCTTCGGGCCACAAACGGCCTTTGGAAGAGACGAGTCCTGTGAACGTCAATGACGTTGCTGCTAAGGCTTTGAGACAAGCTAAAAAGAACGTTGCTCGCCGATGGAGAAGATCCATACGACGAGCACACTTACGAGAAAGCCGATTGTTAACCCAACGCGAACATCGCGTTACTGAAAATCCAATCGAGCCTAGCGTTCCCAAAGAAGAATGCTCATTGTGTGGCAATGAGCCCAACTACAAACCTAGGCTAATACAGCTCAAACGCGACCCTGAGTGGCGCGTTGTTCAAACAGAACGCAGCCCTCAGAAGGGAGCAGTCAAAACTAAACGCACCCCTCAGGGGCGCGTTCCAATTGAACATGGCTCTCAGGAGTCTGTTTCACAAACTAAACGCATCCCTCAGGGGCGCGTTCCAATTGAACATGACTCTCAGGAGTCTGTTTCACCAACCAAACGCGACCCTTAGGGGCGCGTTCAACCAAAACTCGACCCTCAGAGGTCAAGTTCTTCATTTAAACGCAGGCCTCGGCCTAGTGTTTACAAATCTCAACGCGACCCTCGCGTTATGTCTCAAGAACGCGATCTTCAAGGGGTCCGTCAGGTTCAAAAAGGTCAGCGTGGCTTTAAAATTCACGTTCGACAAGAACCAACCTCACCCACCCAAGGGCAGGGGGTTCCATCCCCACCTCCTAGCCCGGGGAACGTTTCCTCCCAAATTCCTGACTTACGGGAATTATTGTCGAGAGGAAAATCAACAACACAAGCAGCTCACTCGTGTCAATGTGAGAGGCTCATCTCGGCAGTCCTGTCAGAATGCCCTTGTTGTGCATCCGCACCTCGGCAGTCAGTATTCGATAGGTTGACAAACATTGTTAGGCCAGCCAAACGACGACGCCGCAACAGAAAGAAGACAACTGAAGCGGAATACCCTCAGGTCACTATCAACATGATCGGCCGAGGGAAGGCCTCGCATGTTGATTCTGACGAGTCACAAGAGAGTCATCCACCAACTGTCCGAGAAATTTGTGACCAGTTCGAAGGAGTATATCAGAATACTCGGACTCGGACGGGAACTATTCGCCCGGTTGACTATCAAAAATTAGCCAAGGGCATTACAACAAGTGAGGAACATTCGGCAATAGCCGAATCTCAATCTTAAAGCTCTGTTGGAGCACGCGAGGTTTCCGCTTACACAACAGGGAACCACGAAGACATAGCCAAAAGAGTGGACGAACATAGTGTCATACTCCAGACGCAACAGGAAACACTTCTCCAATTAAAGGAGATGTTGGCCCAGCTTCTTGCTGAAAAAAGCCACAAACCTGAATCTTCCCGGAGAACAACTTCGAAGGGAAAACAAAGAGTGCACGAACATTCAGATCGTGAGACTCACAATCTGGGATCTTCTTCCGAAGGTGAGAGGGAGATAGAAAAGGAACTGCACCCTCAATCCACCAAGGTGGATGAACTGGAGGCTCGCCTCAACGCAATCGCCAACAGAAGCGAGCTTCGCGAAGAGGGAGTAGTGCGGCCTTACCCTGCTGAGTGGGATACAGCTCCATACCCACCAAAGTTTAAGGCCCCTACATTGCAACCGTTCGATGGCACGGGATCACCAAATCAGCACATCTACTACTTCAAATCCCAAACTGGAGACGTAGTAGCGAATGATGCTATCCTGACCAGGTTATTCATCGGTACCCTTAAGGGTGTCGCTTTCGAATGGTTCATGAAGTTGCCTGCTGGATCTATCCAGAAATGGGTAGATCTGGAAAGGCTATTCTTGGCCAGATTCTTTGAGGACGATACAGAGGTCTCAGTCCCAACTCTTCTTGCCACTAAGCAAAGGAAAGGAGAGTCAATCAAGACCTATGTAGAAAGATTCCGCAGCATGGCATTACGATGCCCCTCAGGTATGACTCAATCAACTCTGGTTGAAACTTGCAGGCACAACCTGCAGACCCAACTCCTCGCTCAGATGGGAGTAGCAGAGTGTCGCTCCTGGAGACAATTAGTTTCGTAAGGAGAACAAGCAGAGGAGATAGTGGCGCGAGTCAAAGCTGAAGAAGAGCCACAACCCAAGCCGCAACAACAACGCAATCAGCAAAATACCCAACGGTCTAAGGGGAAAGAGACTTTAGCAGCCGACTACACTCGAGTACCACCGCCTACCAAGCAAGGCAAAGCGCCAAATCAACAAAGAGCGCCCAAACAATATTCGTTCAAAGAGGAGCATGTGGATACCTTATTCCAATTGCTTCGAAAGAACAACAAACTCCAGTTGCCTGAAATCAGGAAACCAGATGAAGCGGGAAAGGTTGATGATCCCAACTATTGCCGTTATCACAGATTCCTTGGACATCCTACCAAGAAATGCTATGTCTTCAAAGACATCTTGCAGAATTTGGTAAACGCTAATGTGCTCACCTTGAAGCCAGAGCAGAAGACCGTATCCACTAATATGATAGCGGTCCAATTTGGTGACTTTCCCCCGGTGGTAACCGCGAACGGTGTTGTACCCATCCGCAAGGGAGAAATGCACCTAAAGAATGCTGACTTGCATAGTCAGAAGGACAGGGGGTTGGTGCCCCTCACCACCCCAAAAGGGGAAATCATATGGGTCCACCCTGACTTGCTTGGAGATCAACAGTGGACGAGCACCTCGTCCAGAAAGAAGGGAGGCAAGGCTAAATCGTCCAACATGATTAGCCCCTCCATTACCGAAAACGATGACCACCTCAAACCTCTTACTGATTCAGAAGAGGAGAGGATTGTCCTGGCAGCATATCCAGGAGACAACCCTGGCACTCGGTCAGGAAAAGCCTATTTGAGGGATTACGGCCAGAGTGCTCAAGAGGTGGAAGAACAGCCCCAAGACGCTGGGGGTTCTGTGCCGAAGAAGCCGATCGACAAAGGCAAACAAAAAGAGCTCCGGTTCAATAAAAATCTTCACCAGGAACTCGGGTAGTCAAGTGATCCCTTTCAATTCAACGTCATGGCACAATTGGCCAACATACCGGCCAGAATCACTTTATACGAGCTCTTGAAGTTATCTAAAACTACCAAGGAAGCTCTGATCGAAGCTTTAAAGAATACGGAGAGCTTTATTACACAAGTCACTCCGATTCCTGAGGCTTCTGATGATCAAACCTGTCTGCAATGCCTGCAAGCGGCAAGAAGTCTACCATGCATATCATTCACACAAGAAGACATGCAGGTCAAACACGAACATGACCGACCACTGTACTACACAGGGTATATTGGAGCTTCGGAAATCAGTCGTGTTCAGGTTGACCCGGGCTCCGCACTCAGCATCATGCCCTACAGGGTCATGCAGGTATTAGGGATTCCTATACACCGACTGCACACTACTCAGACTACTATCTTCGGGTTCAATGCAAACAGTACCCGACCCCTGGGGAAGATCAAGCTCAGGTGTCAGATCGGAGATCTCAAGTCTGAGGTAGCATGCTACATCATAGATGCGGACACGTCTTACAATCTTTTGCTAGGACGACCATGGATACATGCAAACCGCATTGTCCCATCCACCCTGCACCAGGTTATGAAGTACGCCAATGACGAGGGCGAAGTTCGAACCCTAATCGCAGAAAAATACCCCTTCCGAGGAGTAGAAAACTTCCACACCGACTCCGTCTTCTATTTGGAATCCCAAGAGAAAGAAGATGTAGATAGCGGTAATGAAGCTGACATCGAGCCAGATCCTGAGGAAGATTGTCCTTGGGAATTAAACTTTGATGTAATGGGTCAGGGTGAGAGTAATAATGATGTACCGAGTGAGGGCGAGTGGTGCATTAATGAAGATTTCATTTTAGCGTACTTGTCTGATGTCTCTCTTAGCAATAAACGAATAGAGAACGATTCTAATGCAGGTACCGGCCCATGGCACGTACTGTGCACACAGGCATCACTCACATTGCCGATCAAGTCATCCCTCGTTTCAGAGGAAGAAATAGAGGACGCACAGAAGGCTTTCTTCAAAGTCCCATCCAAAAGGAAAGGGCGGAAGCCGATCTGTTTCGGAAAAGTCAAACCGATACAACTCAAACGAGGAAGTTCGGAGGAAGATGATGGAGTTCCTCAATTCTATTACCACGAACCTAATTCCCTCCGGTTGATGAAACAAATGGGGTATGACTTTGACGGAAAGCAAGGTCTAAACTTCGGGAAAGGAAGACGAACACCAATCCGAATGTCCCTAACCCCCGAAGGGAAACCCCCAGATTACTATCAAAAGACTAGAAGGGGTTTAGGATCTGTCACACCTCCCGCTGTCTCAGAAAATGAAATAAGTAATTATCTGCGTCAGGACCGCTCATCCGGAACACCTGCATATGAGTCCGATGTCAGTATCGGACCTTTCTTTAGAAATCTGACCGTAAATATGGTTTCAATCGATCACCCGGACGAAGACGCAGGGAATGATGAAGGGTTAATGGAATCGACCAATGACCCCTGGATCAAACGTCTTAACATTTTGTGGGATATGCGATTCGAACAACGCGAACCACCCACTGAAGATAAAGTGGTCCAGGTTAACATGGGAGACGAACATGATTCCAAGCCCATTTTCATAGCCGAAGATTTATCATCTTCTGAGAAAGAAGACCTTATATCTCTCATCCGAGAATATATAGATGTCTTTGCTTGGAATTATGAAGACATGCCTGGTCTTGACCCAAAAGTGGCTGTGCACTGTCTTAACATTGATCCGGATGCCAAGCCCGTTAAACAACAACAACGCCGGTTTCGTCCCGAGATCATGGAAGCAATTGAGTCCGAAGTGAAGAAGCTCATTGACTCGGGCTTTATCAGGGAAGAACAACACCCAGACTGGGTAGCTAACATTGTTCCAGTTCCCAAGAAAAACGGTAAGGTCCGCATATGCATTGATTTTCGTGACCTTAACACAGCCTGTCCAAAAGACGAGTTTCCACTTCCTATCACGGATGTTATGATCGATAACACCTGCGGATACGAAAGAATGTCTTTCATGGACGGATTCTCTGGGTACAATCAAATCAAGATGCACCCGGAAGACGAGAAGCATACTGCATTCAGAACACCGCTGGGGGTGTATTGCTACACAGTGATGCCCTTCGGCCTGAAAAATGCAGGCGCAACCTATCAACTGTAGGCGTCAAAAAATGCTAATAGATATCCAAACACAGAAAATCACTCAAAACTGGGAAAATCACCCAAAACACAGTTTTTACTGTCTCGCCAGCGAGACAGTCTTTTGCTGTCTCGCCGGTCGAGACAGTCTTTTGCTGTCTCGCCGGTCGAGACAGTATTTTGCTGTCTC
>BQKN01001010.1:457208-496132 GCA_022839385.1 Asparagus kiusianus
GTCTTGGCCAACAGACGACCCATGGTGATGACACACAAAACCAAAGGGAAGTTCAATCCTAAATGGGAAGGGCCCTTCGTAATAGACTCAGTTTATTCGAACGGAGCATATCGCCTTATCAATCAACAAGGAGACAGGCTCATGATGCCAATCAATGGGAAATTCCCAAAGAGATATTTCCCATGAATCATGTAGCCCCTAATCCCCCCGCTAGATTAGGCTGGGGGTTGCCTATTTATAGTGTAACTCTACTTGGTATTTCGTCAAGTTAACACTACACCTCTGACGATTGAAATTTTCTAGAATTGTTTTGTAAATGATAATAAAGAGAATTTCATTTTCATATTGAGTCGACACTACGTTTTTCATTGTCTTGAATCATGCTTCAACAAAAGAGATAATGAAAACCAAAATGATATCATTTCCATTCAATATTGTTAATCTGAATACAAAAGTGAAAACAATTGAAAGAAAAATGATACAAATTTATCCCTCCACCAAAAATAACGCAAACCCTAAACATCGGGGCTCATCAATCTGAAAGACTTGAGTTTAGATTTCAGCGCTGATATATTTTCCTCGCGAGCCTTTCTGATGTCTTTAGTTATCTTGCGCTTGAGTTCCTCTTCACTAGGCGTTGCTTCTGCAAGTTCTCGCCGAAGTTTATCGGCAGCGACAATCTCGTCGCAATAGCATTTAAAGAGTCCATCGTAATAACCAGCGAATCCTCTTAAAATCTCCACACCATCAGCTAGCTGAGCGTTTATCTGAGGGACTCCAACACCAGCTCGAGCAAGCTCTGCTGCAGTATCCCGGAGACCCACAGCAAGGTTGCCCATGTCCCTCTGTACTTGGGCATGTTCATCACGCAGGTGAGCAAGACGAGGTTCTGTTTCGAATAAACTCTTCTGAAGAACCTCTTGCTGTTGCGCCTTCAAAGCCTTGGCCTCAGAAAGAGCCCGATCCACTTCTGGGCCTATGTCGTCACGTTGCAGCATGGAGAGGAACTCCAGCTCATATTCCAAGATGATGAGGCTCTCACGACAGTTCTCGGTCCATATTTTATCACCCTGATGCTTGATCTTAGCCAAGCATTCCAGCAAATGAGGTTCAAAAACCTTGTAACTTACGTCCCCGAGACTGACAACGTCAATGGTCCTTTGCATCCAACGTTCCAATTGTTCGATGAGCTCCCTCAGTGTCTCAGAGCTTGGGGGTGGAGCGGTCGGATAAACGAAGCAGCCCGCATAATCAGTGCGAGTAGAGGTGTACGGGGCTTCAGATAAGAATTTTTTGATCATCTCTGACGTGGAGCCTAAGATATCCTCTTCCTGCTCACCGATTGTTGCTTCAAGACTTGGAGGAGCGGTGGGAAGCGTAATAACCTCTTTATCTTCAGGAAACGCAGCATGCGCTGATCGTATCGCGTCTCCCATCAGCTTGGTCTTCTTTGAATTTTTGGCTACGACAGGCAGTCGTTTACGCATTCTCCTGTCATATTCGGCCTGCTCGGCAGCAGAAAGAGCCTTCTTACCCGATCTCAGAAGATGAGGTTCAGAAGCAGGCACTTTTGGAATTGGTTTTTCTCCGGGAGAGTCAGCAATCGGTGTTTCCTCTTCGATCTCCATAAGAGTTTCTTTCTTAGGAGGCCCGATGGCAGATAAATTTCTAGGAGCTTCAACAACCCCAGATGCTTCTTGTTCGCAGGATAGATATTCTTATACCCCCGGCAAACGGGTACTGGAAGAACGACTCCTCGAACGATATAATTCCCGAATCTCACTTATGCAGGAGGTGTAAATGTCATACCCCGTGACTTGGGAAACTTCTTCATACCAGCTGCGGAAATCGGCAACAGTGGAGCAGCCAGGCGGCGAATTGGGTAGAGTGAATTGTGCATGGGTTCCCCCGGAGGAAAAGAAGTACCATGCACGAGCTCCTTCATATAAATTCCCAATATGAGCCAATGCCGGGTTGGGATTGCCAACATAAAGCTGGTCATATCCGAATTGCCTAGCGAACCGAGAAGGCACGTAAGGTTCAATAAAGCACTTCTCCCGCAAGCGGGAGACCAGGTAGCCCAACATGATCATAAGAAGCCAGTTGAATGTGCCTTCTTCCAAAGAAGATGAACCCTCAAAAAGCAAGTCCATGAAGCAGGCATCCTTCGCGTCAGCTCCGTTAAAATCAGGAGCACAACAGAAAATCCGGTAATTATCCTCCTGAGATAAGGATTGTCGAGCCCTGACTATGTAAGAATGAGTCCACGTGGCCGACTCTAATCTCTGTATGAAGGGGATGTAAGCATCAGCACTCTCCGATACTCCCGTCATCAAGGAGGGGCAATGCAGCACGAACCAGGCCACCAAGTACGTATACGGCACTGGTATGCGTGGCTGGGGGTGTAGGCGTATAAAATTGCCTATAGGTCCCTTAGCACAGCTCGGCACGATAATTCGATAAATCAACGGACGTTCGAGTGACGAGGCGACGAGGCACGCAAGCAACGGAATTTCGGAATAACGAGAATACGGACTGATCGGGAGCCCCACGTCGTTTACGAAAGGCAGAACACCCCTCATGTCTTATTTATTCCACATATGACTCAATCATGGGACCTTGTAGATCTTCTCGACGGCTTTCCAATACATTTTAGATCAGGTCATTTGGAGATCATATGAGAAAGATAAAGTCAAAATACCAAAGATAGTACAAACTCCGAGACAGTGTTGGTGTCTCGGACAAGAATGACAATTTTGGCCATGATCGGATTCGAAGATGGAGAAACTCAAAACGTGAAAGTTATAGATATCTTCGTTATCTTTCCAATACATCTTGGATCAGGTCATTTGGAGGTCATATGAGGAAGTTATGACTAAAATAGTGCCGAGCCACCCAGAGGTGTCTCGGACCTGGCCGAGCCACCCAGAGGTGGCTCGGAACTTGTGAGGCTGTTTTGACCATGATACGTTTCGATTCTGAAGAAACTCAAAACAGGAAAGTTGTAGATATTTTTGTTAACTTTCTAACCCATTTGGAATCAGATCATTTGGAGGTCATATGAAGAAGTTATGACCAAAATAGTGCCGAGCCACCCAGAGGTGTCTCGGACCTGGCCGAGCCACCCAGAGGTGGCTCGGAACTTGTGAGGCTGTTTTGGCCATGATACGTTTCGATTCTGAAGAAACTCAAAATAGGAAAGTTGTAGATCTTTTTATCATCTTTCCAATGCATCTTAGATCAGATCATTTGGAGGTCATATGAGGAAGTTATGACCAAAAGAGTGCCGAGCCACCCAGAGGTGTCTCGGACCTGGCCGAGCCACCCAGAGGTGTCTCGGCCCAGAAGTTGTTTTTTGGATGGTTTTAACCGCCCGAAACCCCTTGGAGCCTATAAATACAAGACTTAGGCCTCACTTTTCGAGGGTTGGATTTTGGAGGAGGCGAAGCCCTGCTGGATTGAAGACTCAGATCTAAACAAAGATCCAAACTTTGAAGGCTTCGGAGACTTGGAATTCCAGATCTGGTGCTCAGCGAACGTCAACGTCAAACAAGGCAGGAGTTCGAGAGGATCGGATCTGAGATCTACACGATTTTCCTCCGGATCTAAGCTTGGTTCTTAGATCCCGAGAAGAGTCTCGAATTCGCTTGGTCGATTTCGACACTTGGGCTACTATTTCCTTGGTGAATTAGTACCCCACTCGGCTATTATTTCCTTCGTGAGATAATACCCGTCATATCGTGTAGATCCGACCGGATCGAGATCACGCGGTGGTCCACGGCAAATAACCCCGGCGCTGGCAAAGAACCCACACAAAGCGAGTGACCGCAAAACAGGAGCTCGCGATTCGTTCGACATAAAAGGAAACAAATTGTAATCTTTCTTTTTCGTATTTTGATTTTCATTGTAACCGGATCTTATAAAAAGACCGGATCTTTGTAACGCATAAAGTTGTTAACTGAGATAGCAATGATATCAATGAAGAAAGACACGAATTTTCCCGCGAACAGGGGGTTCTTCCCTGCTTTCTTCCTGGCAACCTTAACCATCGAGGCGCCGAGCAGATCAGAGGTTAACATCCTTAGGCCGTTTTGAATGCAGCCGACCATGGCAGTGAGGAGGCTCACGGGTCTCCCATGTGCCAGCAAAACAGCTGGATATACAACCTCAGCCAGGATCGCTTCTATTGGTCTTGACGGCACTACACACCGTTTCAACCAAACCATAAAGAAGCCTGCAAGTAGAGTCGTGTCAGAAATAGGAATTGTACCCTGGTGGTGGAAACTTTCAAACTCAACACCAGCCTCAAAATCCTCCTCTACATGCTCTGTTTTGTAGATAGCATTAGAAGCCTTAATCCGAGCTTTGGCTTCTTTGGGAGAGATGGCTGCAACACGAGACACGGCTACATCTTTCCGGTTTAAATTCTGAAAGAGGTATTCCGCCCACGTGGTATGCATGATGCCTCCTCCACGCGTCCCACAGATTTGAGCACATATATGGAAGTGGCACATCAACTCCCAGAAAGTAGTATAAATTTCTGGGTGCGCCAACCTCAACTGAGAAAGCTCTTCGGTAGTAGGGATGAACTCTTCGTAGGGTGTTTTCCCAAGTGGCAATCCTGACACCGCTTGCATCTCATGAAGAGCAAAACCTAACTCTCCTGCGGGTGTGAAAAATGTGCAACTGTCCGAGTTATATTTCTCTAACATAGCGAAGAAATTATGGAAGCTCTGCACAACTCCCCGTCGAGTAGCTAACACGGGAATTGTGAGACCCGATTGAATGAGTGACTCCTTAAGCTCCTCAAGAACGAAGTCAATCATGCGGGTCCACCAACCTCCTTCTCCGGAACAAACCCATCCAGGGGATCTGAACGCTTGGGTAGAAAATTCACCCTGAGTTGCAAGGAACTGGCGAATGAAAATATTCGCTGGGCGTGGCATCTCCTGAGCCAGTTCCTTCTTCTCAAATAAACCAGGTCTCAATCCCTTGAGCTGCCCTCCGATTTGTGTACGAGCCCGTCGACCAGATCCGAGCGACACATTTTCCTTCTCCTTAACTATGTCAAAAGTCAGACTCCGACGACGACTTGCATTCAAGAAGTAGGAGAGGGGATACATCCTCTTCATGTTAGGAAGGAAGAAGTAGCGATTATCAATTTTCCGCAATAGCTTCGAATCTTCTGCATGTACGAGGTGATCATTGATGGATATGCGATCCCCGAATATGAACGCCGGTTTGGGAAACTGGGCGTGATCAGCAGGGCTCTCCATGTCCAAATCAGTAATCAAAACTCTAAGAGTTGAACATCGAGGAGATCTAATCATATCCATTCTCTCGGAGTCAGCGAAGGTGCAAAGCGGAACTGCGTTTTGAAGACTAAAAGTGTCATTCGCATCAGGTCCGCCAATATACCCAAAATGATGCTCTTGTGAAAGCGGCACGTTCGGTAAAAGCACTGCATAATCAAAAAGCAGACGTTAGCAGCTATAAGCGAGCCGTCGACATAAAGATAGAACCCAAAACATAAAGGGTTAAAGTCTCATGTCAAATCTCCAACGCGAGGGTCGAGCCCCGCGTCAGAAATCTCCAACGCGAGGGTCGAGCCCCACGTCAGAAAATTCCAACGCGAGGGTCGAGCCCCGCGTCAGAAATCTCCAACGCGAGGGTCGAGCCCCACGTCAGAATTCTCAAACGCAAGGGTCGAATCTCGTGTTAAAAAATTGGAACGCGAGGGTCGGACCCAAAGGGGATCCCAGTCCCGCGTTTTCATCCAGTTAGAACGAGTCATCTTCCTCGTTATCAAGAACCCACTTAGGGTTTTCAGAAAACTTGCCAAAGCAAGTTCTTTTAGTCGGCACCTACCACGACAAGGAGGTTCTTGCGACGGCGGGGATGACGACGACGTCATAGCACGATCAGGAATACCGCCGGCGCCCTCAACCGACGGTGTTTCGGGAGTCGCTTCGGCGACTTTCTTGGAGCTTGAACCCATCCTCCGCGGCGCCATCAGCACAGTGGATCGGAGGAGGTGTTTTCAAATGAAGAAGACAAAGTTCGTCGGAGATCTCGCCGAAGTCAAACGAGATTTCTCGTTCTTGGAGATAGCCAAAATTTTGAGAGTCAAGTGACTCTTGACATGACCACTCAGGTCTCTTTATAACAGCCGTCAAGCTGTTGAGATGGTACGGGATTCTAGGGAAGAATCCCAATCATTCTCAAAACGCGAAGCCCACTATCGCGCTCAAATTTCAAAGGGGCAAGGCCCAGGCCCGCGTCACTAAGGCCTGAACCTCGCGTTCTAAACCTTAAACGCAAAGGTCACCTTAGCGTTATAACTCTTCGATACTTAGCCTCTAAGTTCATGGGTTCTTTTTAACAGAGTGCGTTCAAAACTCTGTATCTCCTCAATCCATCAGGTTAATATTACACCTCAGATGATCATCATCCTAACAGATATTGAATTTAGTTATTATCACCACCAATATAACTCCTCTGTTAAAATCCACTTATCGATTCTCATTAACAGAACGATAAGTCCTTAAAATCACTCAGATTATTGTCAGATTATTAGCTCTTTCCAACAGGGTCATAAATAACCAGCTTATCAACTCTTCAAATCCTTACTTAGTGATTTTCCACAGCAAGATATAAAAAGGTTTTTATCCCCACAGATGTCATGTTAAAACCACACCTCTGACAAATATCAACTTATCGACTCTCCCCAATAGAGCGATAAGTCCTCAAAATTGCCTCGATCGCAATTTTTCTCATGTCACGTTAAAACTACACCTCTGACAAATATCAACTTATCGACTCTCCCCAATAGAGCGATAAATCCTCAAAATTGCCCCGATCGCAATTTTTCTCATGTCACGTTAAAACTACACCTCTGACAAATATCAACTTATCGACTCTCCCCAATAGAGCGATAAGTCCTCAAAATTGTCCCGATCGCAATTTTTCTCATGTCACGTTAAAACTACACCTCTGACAAATATCAACTTATCGACTCTCCCCAATAGAGCGATAAGTCCTCAAAATTGCCCAGATCGCAAAATCAACTTATCGACTCTCTTCAACAGAGCGATAAGCCCTCAAAATTGCCCTGATCGCAATATTCCCCTTATCAAGTCAGAATTATATTTCTGGCACTCATGGACTTTTTTCAGTGTTTAACACCAAAATAACACAGGAAGGATTCTGTTTTGCAACTCGATTCTGGGAGAATAATCAAGCATTTATCCCCAGCAGTTAAAAATTTTCTAGAGTTATTTTATGATAGAAGATTTCTGAGTATTCTTTGTAATTTGTTGTTTGAAGTCAAAACATGATAAATGCAAAGAGCACTAAAAGATCAGTATCACTTTTTATTCAAATGCCAAAAGAAAGTGATACAAGACAAACGTGTTCTCATCAGAAGAACATTACAAAAAAAAAAGTTCACTCATGCATCAAATCAAAAGTTGCGAGTTGAGTCTTGAGCTCGGCCAATTCTTTCTCGTGATCAGCCCGCACCATAGCTTCAGCCTTGGCCCGGAGTTCATCCGCACTTGGTACGATGATGGCCGCCACCTTGTTCCTGGCCTCCTCTAGGGCTAAAGCCTGCGAATGATATTCCAAAGCACCATTAGCATCCTGGGTACTGAGGATATTGACAACATTTTCTTCGCGAGAGACTTCAGCCTTTAAGCGCAAGACTTCAGCCTCAGCTTCGACAAGTCTATCACGGAGCGAGTTTAGAGAAGTAGTCGAGCGTTCTAGTTCCTCTCACTTCTGAATGTTACGCTCACGAAGCTCCGCGACTTGGCGCTCCTTCTCAGTTAAGTCCCGCTCCAGCGATTCCCGTTGTATCACTTCGGCAATTTGAAGATTAGCCAGAGTTGATACAATTTGTGGCTGGAGGTCGCTATGACCCATGGTCTCCAAACGTTGTAATTTCTCCTCCAAACGGAGGATGACTTCTGAACAGCGCTCGAACCATTGAGGTTCGCCTACACACTTGACCCCGTTCAAGCCCACTTCCAGAAGAGGTCGAAAGGAATTCAAAGTCCCTTGACCATTCATCAGGGACTCAACCACCATCTTCGCAAGAGTGTTTAGATACACCAAAGATACCTGAAGGAACTTAGGTGCATTAGCAAGCCTGACGATCGCACCTGAAGATACTCCTTCAGCAGCTGAGGTTGGTGCGTTAAGACGATGGCTGGTAGGCGATCCCGGTGCCGAAGCTGCAGAAGCAATCGAAATATTCAATTGAGAAGGGCTTGAGGTCAAGGCCATCAATGCATTCGCTTGAGATGAGCTGGGCCCAGCCTCTATTGGAGCAAGCGAAATCTTCATCACCGCTTTTGGTGAAGTGGCCACCACAGAAGAGTCATGGAAGGGGTGCTCCGGCAAAAGAGCCGACACCTGCACGACCGGCTGTTCCAGAGGAGAAGTCGTAGCGGTAGTTTCAGGTAACGCCACAGACGAAACAGTGATCTCGGGCAATGCTGTAGGCAAAGCAGTTGCCGCATGGGAGCCAGGTGTATGTTGCTCTTTTGTAGGAGCCGACGCCGACACAGGATCTTGCTCTAAAGAAGCAGCCGAAGTAGTCCCAGGGGTTGGCGAACCTGCACGAAAAAACGGTCGGAATGCGGAAAAAGCGTGCGGGATAAGTCGAAACAAACTAAGCTTACCGGTGAGGTAAAAAGGCGTATAACCAGATGCCTTATCAGACTGAGCCTTAGGAGCATCATCAAAAATGGTTACATCATCCATTGAATCGTGCTCCTCATCTTCTACATCATCACCTGGCACGTTGCCAACTTCAGCACCCTCATCATCTTTTTCTTCGTCAGTTTCACCAACGATCGAGGAGCCTTCATAATCAACTCATTCCTCATCATCGTGAGCAGCTGAAGATCCAGGAAGACTTGTGCCAATAGCTGGTTTATTCATAAGTCCTGTTGTAGGACTAAGAATTAAGTCATCGGCTTGCGACATTAAGGCAGAAGGGGAAGGAGATGGATTCTCTTCGATATCCCTCTGCTCCAAGATTGGAGGCTCAGGGAGGTCCATCACTGGAGCGGATTCTGCATCTCCAGCCATTAATTCATCCTCTTCGTCCTCAGGCGGATGATAAGAAGAAGCACCGCCTGAAAGGGCTGGCCCCTGAGAACGAAGCCCGGTTCTTCGTGGCAGGCCCGCCACAGACGATTCCTGTGGTCCTTCATCTACAGCAGCCCGGATGGCCTCGGCCATTAACTTGGGTTTTTGTTGGCCTCTGGGAGGAGAATCAACCTGTAGTTTCCGACGAATCTGCTTATCATACTTGCCGGCTTCTTCTGCAGAAAGTTTTCCTTTCCCCGATGCTCTCGTAGTGGGAGGCTCAGCCACATGTTGTTCCTCCCTGGGAGCAGGCTCGGCTGTTTGCTCCTCTTCCTGTTCAGCAGGCTGGTTCTCAACGGCTAAGAACTCATCAATCCCTCTTAAACGGGATGTCTTTGACCCCCTCCTTAAAGAATACATGTGCCTAATGTCTTTCAGGCACGATGAATTTATGTTGTAATTGGGAATCTGAGACACTGCGTGATACCAATTACAGAAGCTTATGGAGGTGTAGGAGTTGGCAGTTTTGTGAGGAAGCCTGAAAATGGCCTTGGTACAACCTGCTACAGAATAATACCAGGCCCTGGCTCCTTCATATAGATTGCCCACAACTGATAGCTGAGGGCGAGGGTTCCCGACGTACACTTGGTCGTACCCAAATTACCGAGCAAACCTATAAGGTTGGTAGGGCTCGACGAAGAAGTTGACGCCTTGCCGGAAGACTAAGTAGCCTGGCCTAATGGAGAGAAGCCAATAAAAAACACCTCCGTTTAGCTGAGTGAATCCATTGGGGCCTGCTACGTCCTGATATTCCGCGCCATAGATACCGCCCTCAAAATCAGGGAAACATCGGTAGATATGGAAGTTGGTGTCTCGCGTTAGGATTTGGCGAATCCTAACCATATACCCCCCTTCCCACTTCGCAGACTCTAGTCTTTGTACGAACGAAGTGAATAAATCTCCCGGTGGAGAAGCTGCCGTCATCAACGAAGGGCAGTGGAGCACGTACCAAGCCATCAAGTAAGTATATGGCATTGGCACCCTAGGATTGGGAGTCTTGAAAGCCTTGCGACCCTCGGACTCCACCTCGGTGGTTTCGACGAAGTCCGAAGTTAACTCCCGCAATCCGAATTGTAGACAACCCACCATAGCACTGAGGAGGCTCACAGGTCTCCCATGGGCTAGAAGTACGGCGGGGTAGATCACCTCAACAGCAAGAGCATCGATCGGCCTAGTAGGGACGACGCACCGATTGAGCCATAGCATCAAATACCCAGCCAAAAGCGCCGTATCAGAGATAGGGAGCAGAGCTTGGTAATGGAAACTCTCGAATTCTGTGTGGGCTGGGAAAACATCTTCCTTGGCCTCATTTGTGTAGTGGGAGGTAGCATCGTCAATCCGAGCTTGGACTTCTTCCAAAGTGCTGGCCGATAAACGGGACACGGAGCCCCCCTTGCTGGTCAAGTTCTGGAATAAATATTCCGCCCAAGACACTTGTTTAATGCCGCTTCCGCGGGCCCCCGTCAGTTGCATGCAGATGTGGAAGTGACACATAACTTCCCATAAAGTAGCATAAATTTCAGGGCTGGCCTTCTTTAGAAGTTGGAGTTTCGCCGATCCCGGAACAAATTCTTCATACGGCAAATCTCCAAGAAGAAGACCCGAGACTTCGTGCATTTCGTGAAGAGCGAAGCCTAACTCCCCCACAGGAGTAAAGAAAGTGCAAGAATCAGGGTTATACTTCTCCAGTATAGAGAAGAAGTAAAAATGGCTCTGGACAATTCCAAACTTGGTGGCCCGCACAGGTACTTTCAAACCAGCCTAGGAGAGGGGCGCATCCAATTCGTCCAAAACGAACTTGGTCATCCGAGTCCACCACCCTGTCACTGGAGAATGAACCCAGCCAGGAGTTCTGAATCCTTGTGCGGGAAACTCCCCTTTCTTCTCCACAAATCTCCTAACAAAAGTCCTCGCGGGACTAGCCACCTCGCCAAGGGGATACTCCTTAGCGAATAAACCTGGTCGTAAAGCAGTCACCTGTCGACCATAACCTGCCGAGCGGACCCCGTGGAAAGTCAAATTTCCAAGAGCAACCCCATCTTGATCCTTAACCAAGGGCCAATCCATGTGCCTCGGGACGGACGCACACTGGAAATAAGATATGGGGAACATTCTCTCCATATTGGGTAAGAAAAGGTTGCGGTCTCCAACTTTCCGCAGCCACTTGTAGTTTCCGTCATAAGCGGTGTCAGCATCAAAGTCAACAAAGTCCCCGAAGAGGTATTCAGGTTTGACTATTGGCTTACGGTTTGTGTGTTCAAACTTAACATCCGTAACCAATGTCCTAAGAGTTTCGGGAGAAGCTTTCGTGACTAACTCCGCGTGACTCTTATCCTTAATTTTGAAGACTGGGAGTTCTTGGCGCGAGTTGAATGTCATATTCATGTCCACGCCACCTTCATGTCCGAAATGGTGGCGAAAAAGAAGTGGTTCGCTGGTATGACGCACTGCAAAACGAAGAAAAAAATCAGCTAAGTCAAAAGCAAAGCTCAGACGCGAAGGTCGAAACCCGCGTCAACTAGCTCAGACGCGAAGGTCGAAACCCGCGTCAACTAAGTCAGACGCGAAGGTCGAACCTCGCGTCAGAAAAGTCAGACGCGAAGGTCGACACCCGCGTCAACTAAGTTCAGACGCGAAGATCGAACCTCGCGTCAGAAAAGTCAGACGCGAAGGTCGAACCTCGCATCAGAAAAGTCAGACGCGAAGGTCGAACCTCTCGTCAAAAATACCAAACGACGGGGTCCAGCCCCGCGTTATCTGAAACGAGTTTCCTCGTTGGATCCAAAGATCAAAACTTGCCGAAGCAAGTTCAACGACCACGAAGGCCATACTTACCACCGATCAAAGGAAGGTGAGGCGGCATGTTCGCCTGAGTGGCAGCACCGCCGGCCGGTGCTGATGATGCCGACTCTCGAGCCGCGGCGGCGTCAGATCGGGAAGAACGAGGAGCATCTTTCTTGGGTGCCATGAGATCTCGTCGGAGGAGATGAACAGTTCTTCGCCGGAGGAGAGAACGAAGATTTTCGTTGGAATTTTAAAGAGAGTCGAATGACTCTGATTTGACCTAAAGCGGTCTATTTATAGACAGCTGGACAGGCTGTCAACTCCTAACGAATGGGATTCGAGGTCAGAATCCCGCCCGAACCGACCCTCGCGTTCGGGTCGGTTGAAATTCCCAAACGCTGGGCTCACCCACACGTTCCAATTCTCAAATGCATAATTTGTTTATGCATTGGATTATTAGAAGGGCAGTTCTTCAACTACCAAGGCTATGACACGGCCCCAGGTAAATAAGAGCTAGCAGCAATCATCAAGGCGACCAAGGCCGAGAAGAAATTGGTGACTCCGCGGGGGAGTCTATCGAGAGACACAAACAGATTACAGTCAACAACATTGAAATCATCTTGCTCGATCAGACGGAGTGAGCAATCAATTTACAAGACTTTGGGGTCCAAAGTATTCCGAAAATTCGTCCCAGTCAACCGTGAACTTTCGAAAACTTTGGAGGGGGTTCTGTAGGCTGTCTAAAAATTACAATGGATAGCTGATTAAAACAAGCCCCTACGATGGAGGTCACCATCAAATGACTTTCAAATCACCGCAAACACAACCTCATTTCTGAGATGATTGATCTTGATGGCTGCGACAACAGCATGACTAATAGAGATGCTGATGAGCAGTGTAATGATTTGAGAAATAAAAGGTTGGACTTAGTTAGTGAGTTACTTGGTAGAGAGTTGTAGGCAAATATTCGTCTAAAAGACACCATGGATGTTGATTCCCGTCTAAGCTCCTACAACGAAAGCTACAATCAAATAGTTTTCGGGTCGATAAACGAAGAAACTGCAAATGGAGGACTTTTCACATAGATCGAGAAGGGTTACAATTCGACGACACTTCCGACAACTGATGGAAACTCTATTCAGCAGGCTTCATAATCTACAGTGAAGGTTACAATCTGACGACTTTCACACTCCACAACAGCTAAAACGAGGATTACAGAACAATGGTCTTTGCAACGCCTTACAGAAGAAGTCACAAGTCAACAAACTTCTTCTAAAACGCGGAAGTCATCCCCGCGTCACAATTATGGAAGTGCAGGCGACCCCCACGTTTCCAAGTCACAAATCAAACGTGAGCGACCCTCGCGTTCGTAGGGGTTCAACCCACACCGACCCCCGCGTCACCAAGCAGGCAACAAGCCAAAACGCGAGCGACCCTCGCGTTCATCAATGTTCAGCTAACACCCAACCTCGCGTCTCAATCCTAAGACACGAAGTTGGGTTCTGAACGCCAGATTGGGCGTTTGACTTGTTCAAACACGAGTCGAACGGTTTCAGAACCGATTCCCCACGATCTGAGGAAATCACGCCCACGTAGGAGCAGATTTAGGGGGTAGTTACACCCCTAATCTTCCTATAAAAACTCAACAAACCCAACGAAACGGGAGGTTGGATTTTGGCAGATTGGATTCTCAGTATCTAAACCGCACGGGTTTAGAGGCGATTGAAGATCTCAACCACTCAGGTTTCCACAGCAGCAGTGAAATCCTTGGAGATAAGATTTTTGAATCAATCTCAGGAGATCAGATCCGAGAGGATTCTTCGACAACAGATAAAAGCTTGATCATCAACCGAATTTTTGGTTCTAACAACTCTATCTACAGAGTTTTAACTCGTTCAGAGTTCTTAAACTCATTAAAGAGTTACGTATAAAACTTCCTACAGAAGTTCATCGTTCCCACGAGATAATAGTACGGTCGGATCGTCAACGGAGAGCAAATTCGACGCAAGCAATCGAAGGAGGCACTCCATCGCTACTAAGAAGAACCCAGTTTTAAACAAAGGGGAAGAACTAATTTCGTTCTCCTCTCTTTTGTAATCAAGTTGTAATCGAGATCAAAGGAATCAATTCAAATTTTCTTTTATCTTCTTTATTGCAATTTTCCTACATACAAACACCTACAACCCCCATCTCCTCTTCCCCCTCCTCAACCTCCCCCACTTCCCATGGACATCTCACTCCTCATAACTCCTCTTGACCATCTTCGTCCCCTCATCGTCCCCCAACCTCCTCAACCCCCAAACGAAAAACCCAAAGAAGTACTCGTTCGGCACGCACCCACCTCAAATCAATCAACTAGTAAATATAACAAACTCAAACAGATAACCCCACTAAAGAAAAGCTAAAAAAGAAACTCACTTGGGCATTTCATCAAACACCTACAACCCCCATCTCCTCCTCCCCTCCTCAACACCCCCCCACCCCCACCCCCACCCCACTTGTCATGGACATCCCACTCCTCATAATCCCTCTCAACCATCTTTGCCCCTCCTCATCCCCCAACCTCCTCAACCCCCTAACCAAAAACCCAAACAAGTACTCGTTCGGCACGCACCCACCTCTCTTCATCAACCCATAAACCTCCTTCGCCTCCCTTCCCTTCCCCTCCCCCACCATTGCCTTCAGTAATGTCGCGGTCTTGATCAGTTGTTCCGAGCAGTGAAATTCTTCATTTCTCTAAAGTCTTGAATGAGGATATTCCACTATATTTGAAAGAGAAGATTGAGAGAATGTAAATTTGTTAGTGGATTACCAATTAGAGAACTGGTTTTTATGATGCTCTGCACAAACTTCACATTTAGAAAATAAATAAAATTTATTTCAATGACAAAAAAACTAATAAATCTGACAGAATACTCCTGCCAAGTCTAACATGAGTTACCAATAAGGAAGAAATTTGCAAGACACCATTGGATTTGAGAGGATAATAAGCAAAAACAGAAGGAGCTACTACACAATTATTGGAGATTTTGAGGGACTAATACCTATTAAAAAAGCCATAACCATTACCTGACGCAACTCAACACGTGGAAACCGCTTCATGAACCTCTGGCCAACCTCCACCGAGAGTGGCGCTCCGCCCGACACCACCGTCTCCAGCGCCCCCAAATCGTACTCCACCACCTCCTCTGCCCTCGACATCGCCACGACCACCGGCAACGCCAGCGTCGCCCCATACCTCTCCGCTGCCGTCTCCAGGCCCCCTCAAATCCTCCCCCTTCACCCCTCCCATTCCCCTCAACTCCCCCAAAACCCCCTCCAAGAACCTGTCAAATCTCACCGTCGAGGTTGTCGTTGCTGTTGGTTCTTGACAGAGAGTTGAGGATGTCGGTGTAGAGGGAGAAGAGAGAAGAGAGACAGAGAGAGAGAGGGGGGGTAGTTTTGGGTTTTGGAAAAAAAATTCTATCTCAGCTGCCTTAAAAATGTAAATAGGGGCTGAAAATAATTGCTTTATGCATTTGGGGCTTTGACACACAAAAAATAATACAGGGGGCTGGGTCACAACCCCTTTATTTTTTTGGGGCCTAGACACAATTTTCCCAAGTTCAAATGGAGATAAAGAGAAATAAATAGCTAATGTGCCCTCCTAATTTGTACTAATTGCTCTCCATATTTCCCTTAAATTTCTCCTACTTTCGCCTCCTTTTTCGTCAAAATATCATATCTGCATAAGCTTCTATTTTAACGATATTCTGAAAATTATCTAATCCAATCATTACGCCTATCTTTCCACATGCATGAAAAATATAATTCTTTTGCCACCAAGAAGATTTTAGGAATTTCTTCAAAGACTTCTTCTTATTCCTCGTATATATATGATAAGGGAGGATAATCACGATTTTATAATTAGCACACACACTTCTTTAGAGGAGATATTTATCAAATCAATTGATAATGTGACAGGTAAAATAATGTTTTGGAAGGAGTTTCGACATCTTGGAATCTGCTCCTAACTAGAAGAAGGACTAATGTGAAAATATTTAAGAGATTTGAACTGTGAACTGAAAATATAAAAAAGATTCGGGAACTAATTTGAAAATGGCAATATTTCTGGGGGCTAATATGAAAAAACCCGTCAGTATGTACGCGCCACGTGCCGAGCATTGCGTGGCTCCTGCACCTGAAAAATTAACCGCATTGCAACCGGGTCTCGAGTCCGCTTCTCCAGAAGCTTCTCTTTTTCTGACCCTATAAATATTTTTTCCCCGATTTCCCGTCGCAATTCCACCAGCGAAAGAAGGGGAGAGGAGCAAAATAGCCGAGGGCAATCAAGCAAGGGATCGGGCCTCTGCAATTGAAACCGTAAGATTTCGCTTTAATATTGTTATATTTCTCGTTCATAAATTAATTAGGGATATTGGTAGTCCTATTTTTTATTTCCAATATCGCTATCTCTGTCATAAAACAATTTGCAATTTGAAGTCTGCTAATTTGGTTGGTGATAAATAGATCATCAAATTAACGAATCCAATCTGTGGATATGAATCGCTATTGATTTGATAACATCGTTATTTGTTAATTTTAATTGCTATTGAATTGGTCAATACTTGTCGTAAACGATCGGATCGAATCGAATATTAGGTTGTTCGTATTTGTATTTGTTTAGAATTATCCAATTCGAATGTGGACTCTAATATTCATATATCTAGTTTTTCGAATTCGAACTCGAATACTGATAAATATTCATGAATATTCACGAATACTTGTCGGATATCAAAGTATATTTATTCCGCTAAAAAATTTGTTTTTTAAATAATATTAAAATTCATAAATAAAAATTATTCTTTTTTAATATATGATGTATATATATTTAAATCAAAATTTTAATTAGAAAATAGATCTAAAATTACTTAAGTCCTAAAATCAGTATATAAAAGTTAAGTAGAAATGTTAAGTGAATTAAAAATATGACATCATATGTGCTGAGTAATTTTTAAACGAATATTTAATAGACAAACGAATCGAATATACATCTGGTTAAATTCTATTCGTTAGTAAACTCGAATACTAAAATAAATTTTTTTTGCGGTAAATGAACTACCGAATCGAATATGATCGAATAGTTGTTTGAACAATTATGGAACTATTTGTTAATTATTTGGTTCATTTCCACCCCTATACTTCTATCCCTTTATTTGTAGGATGTAGAAACCTCCATGTCCTTTTCAAATTAATTTAACTAGTCTCTTTTATGATATTGTTTCAGATGTCATACTCGAGAAGGTCATCAAGGTGAGATTTTTCTTTTAGTTTTATATATTTTATTTTATTTTATTTTGGGATACTTAATCTATTGTTCGAGACATAGGATCGTCACGTTTGTTTATGTGATTCTCTGTATTCGGTCTATTCAAGTTACAGATACAGATCTCCTTCGTGCTCACCGTACAGACGAAGCAGATCCTTTTCAAGGTCTAGGGGCCGCTCAAGGTACTGATCTTCAGTCCCTTTTCACCTATACAAGGATTTTATTATTAATATTATTATGAATATAGTTTTGAAGGATTATCCTGTTGGCCTAATTTCAAAATGCGGTACATGTGTGTAGGAGCCAAGATTCAAGTGATGTGGAGAATCCTGGAAACAACTTGTATGTAACCGGCTTGTCGTCTAGGATAACAAAGAGAGAGCTTGAGAAGCATTTTGCAAGCGAAGGGAAGGTATGGTAGTTATTCATTGAAAAAAATAGCAGGATGTGCATTGAATCACCGCTAAATTTTCGATACTGCTTCACGTTTTAGAATATTTGGTTATGTTCCAATTCTTCACGTTTTAGAATATTGGATATACTGTGGGAGGATACACCCGGACTTAAAAGGCTTATTTGGATGAATTTTAGCTTGCTTTGATATGTTTTCTTTCACTTCTTGATGCCCTGACCAGCTAACAATCTTAGCGAGTTCTCCTCCTCTCTTTTTTTTTTATTTCATTTCATTCCAACTACACTCCACTAAATCCCAAGAACTATTTTTCAGTCAAAACTTTTATCATGTTTTTGCTGCTGCTGCTGCTGCTTCTTTTTCCCCCCCAATTGTTATTCCAGGTAGTGATGTTGCAATTAGTTAGGCAATGTGACAGCTTGACAATGTTGTTTTATGCGTCCTGTTTGATTTTGCATAAGATTTCTCAATTGTTGTTTTTCTCAGGAGGGATCAAATTTCAGGCACTTGTTATTCAGTATGATTTCCTCTTCATTATTCAGTAATGTTAAAATCTGCATATGTTTTGGTATCATCATAATGTTTGAGTTCTGTACTGTGCTTTGGGCGGTACATAGTTCATGTTCTACTTGAGATAATTAGAGCGAAGCTGTACTGCTTCCCTTCATCTGCAGGTTTCTGATGTCCACCTTGTAGTGGACCCTTGGACAAGAGAATCCCGTGGGTTTGGATTTGTGACAATGGACACTCTGGAGGATGCAGATCGTTGCATTAAATATCTCGATGGATCTATATTGGAAGGCCGAGTCATTACTGTTGAAAAGGTATAGCAACCATCTGATTTGGTTTGTTATCCTTATAAGCTGATTTTGGATCGTCTGTTCTTAATGTCCAACTTGGTTCATTTTCTTGTATTATAATATAGTAACTATTGCTAGTGAGTTTGAGGTATGACTTCGCCTGAAGTGTTTTTGACAGCAGGGTAGCTGTGTGTAGCAGCTCTTCATCAAATTTCAAAAGCCTTACTGCAACCTTACCAATCACATATCATCACTTCAATCAGACTAGCTAAAGGGTTGTATGCCCTACATTTCTTTGAATAATTGTCATTTATTTTAGTTGGTTTCTTGTTCACCGAGATTAATATTACTGCTAATAGTGTGTGCTGCCTTCAAATTTTTTGTACTTAACAGTTGCATTTTTAGAGCTGACGTACTTCCAACTTTTTTCTAGGCTAGAAGACGGTGTGGACGAACTCCAACTCCAGGCCGGTACCTGGGCGCAAGAACTGGTAATCCTAAGCTCTATATTCTCTTTTGTCATTAAATGTGTAATGTTTTAATATTTCCTTGTTGCTGCCACCCTCAAACATTTTATCAAATGTTGGTTGATATCTAGGGAGTAACATTTTTAGTTATTGCTATGTGCTCATTGTTTTTTATATTTCTGTAAAAGGTCGACACCGTTCTCGGAGCTATTCTCCCTACTACAGGGGTCGATATAGTTCACCCAACTACTACTCTGAAAGGGACAGGTCATACTCTCCTTACTATAGATCGAGGCATAGATCCCGATCATACTCTCCTTATGACAGATCAAGGCATAGATCCCGATCATACTCTCCTTACTATAGGAGGCACAGATCCCGATCATACTCTCCATATTATGGAAGAAGGCATAGATCACCGTCATACTCGCCTTACTGCAGGAGGCATAGATCTCGATCATACTCTCCATGTTACGAAAGAAGGCACAGATCCCGATCATACTCTCCATACTATGAAAGGAGGCATCGATCCTACTGTCGTGACTCTAGGTCCTATTCCCCTGAGCGCTCAGTTTCACGAAGTGTCTCTCCAGTAACAAGGAGGATCTCGGGGAGAAACTCCCCAAGTGTTTCACCAAGCCCAAGAAGATCAAAAAGGAGCTATTCACCTAGTGTTTCACCAGATGTAAGGGGTAGGTCAAGGAGAAGCTATTCGAGGAGTTTGTCACCTGGGTCAAGGGGAGGATCAAGGAGGAGCGGCTCTCGAAGCTATTCATCCAAGAGATCAAGGAGGAGCCCTTCTTCCTCGTGCAGTGAATCACCTCGCCGTAGCGAGAGGAGACATTCTAGGGAAAGTTATTCTCACAGCCGCAGTATGGGTTCAAGATCTGTTTCAAGTTCTCCTGTGAGGTCTGCGTAATGGACAGCGAGCTGTGTTGATCTCTGTGTGGTATCTTATCTGATAGATATGAGGTCTGTTCTAATAAGTTGTCTTGCGTATGGAGGAGGAACTTGTTAAGCTTTGCTATATGCTAAGTTTAATGGTACTTTTCATATTTTCGTGTTTAATGTTGGATGCTTTTTTTTACTTGCTTAGTGTGCTTATGTAATTCGATACTGAGGAGGAACAAGCTTTTGCTTGCATTGTATCATGCTATCTGCATTTGCTGTTATGGTTGGCTGTGGCTGCTGATGGTTCAGCTGTGGTATAATGGGACCGGTGATGTAGTTGATGTTGCGCTTGCTATCTTCGCAGTTCAACTAGTTCTGGAGGGACAGAGCTCCCCCAGTCGCAAGCTTTTTGTCAATTTGGTTCACTGTCGCTTTATTCCTGACCGCGCTCTTTTGGTTTCTTCTTTCCCCAGCAGGTTTCAGGAGTGCTGGAGGCCTGTACTTACTACTGAGTTTGAGGATTCTAATTTCTTACGTGCATAGGTGGTGGGTGACTGCTGTGCACCGTGTGTGGTCACACGTGCTTTATTCGCGAGTCGAGCATGCATGAGTGAGCTTGGTACCACACCTAAGAAGGATTAAGATGAACAAGAAAGTTTGGCCGCCATCTTGTATTTGCACGACGTTTATCTCAATGATGTTTTACCTTGAGGATAGTATCCTCACGACTTCAAATCTGTGTGCATGCTTTGCTGGAAGTATTAACTCATTAAGCACCAAAAGCACATATATTTCAAGAATGCAGTCCGTCATATAGAAAGGATATGTGATGTGTTTATACAGCACTTGTGCCTTTTTATAAGGACATGCGTTATTTGGAAGCTGAGCTCCTTGAAAAAGCTCATGGGGCTGGACAGGGCTTTATTCCCCATATTTCATTTGCATACTGAGCAATTGTTCTGTCACTGCTGAACTTGCCACTTCCAGCAGTGCTTAAAATGGACATCTTCAGCCATCGTTTTCTGTCCCTGAAAACGCAGAGGCAAACCATAAGAAAGCTCCTCGAGCACTGACAAAGGTGACTTTACCCACAGCATGCGGTTAAAGTTAATCTCATTCGCCAGTTGAAAATCAACAATCTTTAGAAAGATACTGAGCTTAGATGCTATCGGATAGGCTGATTTCTAGGGAATGCTAGTAGCTCTTGAAAAATATTGAATTTTGAAATATGTATAATTAATTGCCATGGGGTCAGAAAGATTAAAAATTGACAAACCATGGGTTGTAATCCATAAAAAATACGATATTTCAATATTGTTGGTATAACCTATGAATGTCTTGAATCTTGAAGTACGCATCATTGAGACTGGGTTGAACTGAACGAAAAATGACCAACTGTGGGCATGAAAATCACAAGTTTTCAAGTATGTATAATTAATGGTCAAAATTGATGAAAATCATGGGTTATAACCCATAAAAATTGCAATTTTTGAGAATAATTCGTAATATCCCGTGAAAATCTTGAATTTTGAAGTATGCAAAATTAATTGACATCGGCTCGAAACGAATGAAAATTGACATAAATGCGGTAATAGCATATAAAAATTGCAAATTTTAACACATAATTATGTCATTTGGAAGAAACAAATAAAAATTGTGAAAGTCGTGGATTGTAACCTATGAAAATTATGAATTTTGAAGTAGTAGTTCTAAATTCGTACTTGGTTGAATGAATCATAATAATGGACAAAAACTGCAAATGTTAAATTATGCATAATTAATTGTCGTTAAGTCGAAAATTGACAAAAAGTATAGGTTATACAGCCCCTAAAAACTGCAATGTTTAAAAATCGATTGGAATAAGCAATGAAAGTTTTGAATTTTGAAATACATATAATTAATTGGCATTGGGTCGAAATGACGAAATTTTCAAAAATTGTGGATTATAGGTTATGAAAACCACGAATTTTGGTTGACGTATAATTACTTGCCATTAGGACAAAATGGCAAAGAACAAAAATTGCTAAAACCACAGGTTAATAACCCATAAAAATCTCTAATTTTGAAGTAGTGATAATTAATTATCATTGGGTCCAATGAATGATAACAGATTAAAATTATGGGTTATAGCTAATTAAATTTGCGACTATTGAAATTCACACAATTCATTGTTGTGGGGTCGAAATGAACAAAAATAGACAAAAATAATGAGCTATAGTCCATAAAAATCACAAATTTCGAAATAGGCATACTTATTTGCCATTAGGTCGAGTAATAAAAAATGAAAAAAGCATAGCTTGTTGCTCATGAAAGTCACGATTTTCTAAAATCGTTGTTAATAGGTCATGAACATCGCAAATGTTTGAGATATGCATAATTAATTGACATTGGATTGAAATGAATGAAAATTGATAAAAATTGTTGGTGTTCACGAAATTCGTGAACTTTGAAGTACGCATAATTACTTGCTATTGGGACGAAGAAAACAAAATTTGCCAAAATAAATTATAAATTTTGAAGTACTCATAATTATCATTGGGTCAAATGAACGATAATGGAGAAAAATCATGAGCCCATAAAAATTAAGATTATTCAAGTTTGAACAATTGATTGCTATTAGGTCAAAACGAACAAAAGTTGATAAAAATCATGAACAACAATAGCCTTTGAAAATGACAAATTTCGAAGTACGCATACTTGTCACTGGGGCGAGGAACGAAAATTGATAATAATTGGGGGTTACAGCCCATAAAAATTACAAATTTTGAAATATGTAAAATCACTATTGGGACGAATCGAATAAAAAATACCAGATACATAGGTTGTAACTCATCAAAATCGTGAATTTTATAGTCATAAATAATTATCATTGGGCCAAATGAATGATAACACACAAAAATCGTGAGTTACAACCCATTATAATCGTGACTATTGAAGTTTGCAAAATTAATTTCATAAATTTCAAAGTACGCATACTTATTTGTCTTTGTGTCGAATAAAGAAAAATTGATAAAAAATGTTGATCTTAGCCCATTATTTTTTATGAAAGAATATTTAATTATCATTTGGTTGAAATAAACGAAAATAGACTAAAATTGTGAGTTATATCCAATGAAAATTGTGATCTTTTGTACGCGTGATTAATCGTCAATGGGTTTAACAAATAACAATCAATAAAAATCATGGGTTATAGCCCATGAAATCATAATTTTCAAATATGCTTAGTTAATTTCCATTGGGTCAAGAAGAATAAAGTTGGAAAAAATAGTGGGTTATAACCAATAAAAAACTTGAAGTTTGAGTATGCATACTTATTTGTCATTGAGTCAAAACGAATAAAAACTAACAAAAATCACGGGTTGTAGTCTACAAAATTCGTGAATTTTGAAGTATACATAATTAGTTTTCATTGGGTTGAAACAAATAGAATGCACAAAAATCGTTGGTTATGATCCACGAAAATTGCGAAATTTGAAGTTTACGCCTAATTAATTGTCACTAGGTTGAAATTGATAAAAAAAGGACAATGAGGATGATGGCAATGTGAAGATACTATACTAGGTTTGTAGTTGCCAACAATATGAGCATAAAATGCACTTGATACTTGCATGGAACTGAAACATGCAGAGAAGTACAGACAATAGATAGAAGAAATGCAGTTATTATTGTTCTATTTCTCAATTTTATTTTTTGATTTTCCACCTTCTGCTCAATTGAATGTATGATGCTTTTTTCATAGTCTTCTTAACCCCTGTACCTGTTTATAGTCTAAGTAGATTTATGAAGATATAGACAAAAAGCATTCCAAGAAAATTGATATTCCAAAATAACAAGTAGGGGAAGGCACATAAAAGGATAGATTAGAAATGAACTGGTGTCTGGTGCCACTTACTTGTACGCTTCGTCCACTCTGGCCTGAGCATCCATATAGCTTGGGAAGTCATGGCCAACGAGGAAATAATCGCCTCGCCCATAACCAGAATTTCCTTCCAATGAATCTAGGAGAGGATTGTAATCGTAGCTACCAAAGACGCCACTTCTTATATATAGCTTGGCCTCTTCAAATCGCGGATCTGTCTTAAACTGTACAAGTAGAGAACAGACCGAAAAATGTAATTAGCCTTATATAATTACACTTTTCCAGTGAATCAGATTTTAAGTAAACAGAAGCTACATGCCATTTCTAAAATCTTGAGTCAGATAATATAAACGAGTATCAAATAATGTATATTAATAATCAACAGCCTGTAGTAAGTGGAAGGGATTGAAAACATTAAATAACAAAAAGGAAACGATGCTGTTTTGGAAACTCATAGTTTAGTAAATGGGACTTAGTATACTAGCTTAAGGAGTTTAGTTCTCTTAACATCAATAAGCCATTACCAGTCCTGCTTCTCTCTCCTTGCGCAGTCTTGGAACCTCATCTGCTTTGGCACCAAAAAGGAAGAAATTTTCTTCCCCTATCTCTTCTCTGATTTCAACATTTGCACCGTCTAGAGTTCCAATTATGAGGCAACCATTCAATGAAAATTTCATGTTGCTAGTTCCGCTAGCCTCCATGCCTGCAGTGCTGATGTGTTGAGACAGCTCACTACCAGGGATGAGCATTTCGGCAACAGATACATTGTAGTTTGGTACAAAGACCACCTGCAGCAATAGAGAAAAGCACCTATTCAGCCAAATAATGAAGGTTGAAGATCGAGGACACAAATAGCAGAAGCAAACCTACAAAGTTCAGCAAGACACTCAAAAATTAAAAAGGCAAAACGAAGGTAAGCAGCAAAATTCCAAAAGTTATCAAAGAGTAAGTTTTAAGAAAGTACTACGCAATTTCAACATTTCACAGAAAACTGCCATGACCTTTAGACTATGAAATTTAAGGTTCATGGCAGTATCCAAGGTAGTATCCTGCAACAAATAGAGTTTATGATACTTTTCTGGAAACACGAGTAAAGCTTATGGTGGTTTCTTGAAATGTATCCATTATTTAAAAAGACTTTAAGTTTATGAGATAATGCTACCATTTTGTCAACAGTTACCACACAAAACGCAGAAAAATGTTGTAATTGCATGGCAGAGAAAACTACAACACCTTCAAATAGCTGTTGACATCAGGATCATTATTGACGGCCGCACCAACATCATTCACCAGCTTGACTATTCTTTTAGCATTGGTGTATGTTGCAAATGCTTTTCCTCCAAGCATAATTGTCCGTGGTGTTGTTTTCTTTTTCTCTTCGATGCTCATTTCCTACAAAAGTTGTTCCAATATTCTCTTCTCACATAAGGATCAAATTGTTTACAAAATTAATTTTCAGCAGATAGGAGATTCCTTAGATAAATACATATAGCATCTGTATAAATTATACCAGTTGGTAACTTAATTAATTTATTTTAAAAAAGATAAAGGCAAAAAAACACATTATTTTATTTGACGGCACATGGTGTCAAAAAAGATACGTGTATCACTAGAAAAAATTGTCAAATATATGTATAAATTATTCCCTTTCTAACCCTATTGATGCTGGATTTTAATGCGGATGGACATGAATATTTTTTGTCAGATATTTTGATGGGGTCTTAACATGGATGTTGTGAGAGGCAAATGGCGAATATAGACCTCGAAGTTTCAAAACCAGGAAATTTCTGTAGCCATTTAAATTAATAAATTGGGTTCTATAATCTATCCACACCTTCAGTTTCTTGTATCGATATACTGCACCCAAAATGTTAAGCAACTGTCTCTTATACTCGTGTATGCGCTTGACTTGAATGTCAAAGAGGCTATTGGGGTCAATTGTGACACCCGTCACTTGCAATACATACTGTGCCAGGCGGTATTTGCTGGCCATCTTGGCTGAGGCCCACTCAGCATGCAACTCCTCGTTGTCAGCAAACTGTTGGATAGAAAGTAAATTAACATACTACACATAAAATGCAAAGAATTATAAAGATTTATAAGAAAAATAAACACATACTTGGCGAAGGCCTGTAAGAATGTCAAGGTTAGTAATCCATTCATCTGTTTTCAGCCATTTGCTAATTATATCACTCAATTCTGGGTTGCAAAAGCGAAGCCACCTTCGAGGTGTAATACCATTTGTTTTGTTTTGAAATTTGGTAGGCCATATGGAGACATAATCCGCAAATAACTCTGATTTTAAGATGTCACTGTGTAGCTGAGCAACTCCATTTACCTACAGAAACATTCACCAAGTTTCATCTCACTTGTACACTCTCTGGAAAACAAAGAGGAATATCATTTTATAACTTAAAACATCATTAAATAATGAATTGACTAATTGAAGATAGCTTTATGTTGTTGGTGAGAACATGGCTCATATACAGAAAGTAATGGTGGCAAAAAAAGAGCTTATTTAAAATATGAATTTCACACATAAACTCTAAACAAAAAGCAGTCGTGTAAGTAAGTTAACAAGATAACTGGTTTTCGAGATGAAAACATGGTCAGAAACCAATACCCTCATCCCTAGAGATAACACGAGGTGTACCACTTATTTTTAAAGCGAGAAGGGAGTGCAGAGGAGTAACCTGATTCTTCCTACTGGAAGGAATTACCTTACTCCCCCAATGAGGGCTATCAAGTGGCCCTCACCCCTTAGATTTCCGGTGTTTGGGAGGGTACCCCAAGGTAATGTTACCTGCAGTACTTAAGGGGTGCACAATTTGAGTCTTGTAAGATTCAGGCACGTGGTTCAGACTACTTGGAAAACTATGAGGAAAAAATGAGTCAACTTTAAAATGCAATTACTTTTTCAGACATTTGAAGGCACTGCTGCCATCACTGTGGATGTTAAGTGGACTTTACTAGATAAAGTAATCTGAGAATCAATTAAAAAACCAAATAGTACTTAGGTTTTCCCCATCCTCTAGCATGGAAAACCCCTTACCTTGTGTGAAGACACCACACACAAATTAGCCATGCGTACAACAGGCTTCTGGGGATTGGAGTCATCGAGTATCCTCATTGTGGCGATCTTGCTCTCCATACCAGTTGAGCCAGACATTACCATAGCTATAAACTGCACAATTATGGAATTAAGAAACTGGTTATTCTGGAACTATAGGTTATTTTGCATGCAGGAGAAATGAAAAGGGTAATCGACATGCCCTCTTATCAATTTCTTTTATGATCTCCAAATGACGAGGAAGCAGTTTAGCCATTATAGACTGTGACCATTTCTCTAGTGCTTCTGGGAGAACTGTGTGATTTGTATAAGCAATTGTCCTATAAAAAATATATCATAATTTGTTTCTAGTCAGTAAGCCCATTTTAAATAAAAAAAAGAGTATAGTCAAAAGACTATTTCAGCTTAAAAGTCCCTCTCAGGACAAAACAATCATACAAACCACCGAATACCTTGATGTTATATCCCAAGCTTCATCCCAACCAAGCCCCTCGTCATCCATGAGTAGTCTCATCAGTTCTGGGATAGCAAGAGTTGGATGAGTATCATTCAACTGAACGGCAACCTTGTCTGGGAAATTTGACCACTGCCATGCTCCTTTGCCATCTCTTCTCTCCTTGAATCGGAAAATGATATCCTGCATCATTGTATGAGTTTACACAGTGAGACGTTGTCAAAGATCATGAGGGGAAGACCAACGACAAAAGTTGTGGCAGGGTATGCTGGTGGAAGCAACAGAAAGTGAATCCATTCTTATGGTAGGGATGGATTCACAAGGGCAAGCCAAAATACTTGCATGGATTTTTTTGATGTTTACAATTACGGTTAAC
Source organism: Asparagus kiusianus (assembly GCA_022839385.1). NCBI lineage: Eukaryota > Viridiplantae > Streptophyta > Magnoliopsida > Asparagales > Asparagaceae > Asparagus > Asparagus kiusianus. Next base: position 484,786 of record BQKN01001010.1, read on the forward strand.
TGAAATTAATAATCATAATGAACTATAGAATCAAATAATATCCCGTATGCTCTATCCTTGATGTCAAAGTCATTCATCTACTGGCACTACCTAATATCTGCAAACTGGCAAAATCAGAATATTGTTTGCTTCTGATTGTTGTTTCCAGTATTAGTGAAATGTCGAACTTCCAAATTAACTACTATGACAGGAACTTTTTTGGCCTTCATACCACCCGATATGGATTAGAGACTCACAAAAATGCCAGAAATAAGGACATTTATCATTTGAATATTATTGATATATTGGTGTATGATTACTTTCTTTGCGAACATAAAAAATACAAAATATACAGATTAAGACATAAAAAGCAACTCAACTTAGTTTTACATTGTCATACCTGCAGTGATGCACTGCAAAGAAAAAACTGTTGTTTCAGTCTTAGAATCTTCCCATCTTCAGTAGTGTCTCCAGGGTATAAAACTGCACATATCTACGACATACAATTTCCAAAGTCAGAAAGCAAGAACAAAGTTTTGCAAGCAAATAAGATACTAATTCCCCCACTATCCGTTAGCATCATAATCATTTCCCACCAAAATACGGTGAACTGTTGAAGCACAAGATTCCAGTAAATTTTGACAATATTTTATGATCAGCGGCTGATATTAACTCCTTAAACGGAGCCAAATTCTCATCCAAGGAAACAATGGGCATAAGAATCGTTTCAAATCCTAAAGGCCAGTCAGCAGGCAGCAACACATACGTAATTTGTTATGTAGTCTAAGCTTGTTCAATCAACGAGCAGCCTTTTATTTCTCCTAGGTCCTAAGCTAAGTAACAGACTAAGTCTAGAATAAACGAAGCATGATAGGTAAACTTACTTATATTCACCTCCATGGAACAGATAGAAGCAAAGGCCCAAAGGAATACATTGCAAGAGAACCAGAAGGTAGTTGAACATGATTCTTCGAGTTCACTCACAGGCTATTATGAACAGTCAATAAGAACAAGGAACATATAATGCCAGATAGGTAATATATGTTGCATAGAAAATCCTCTATAAGAGAGAGAGAGAAGAGATTTAGGAATGGATAACAGTAGATGACAAGATTTAGGATCGTACGGCACCAGGTTAAACATATTCTAGGCACGTGACACTGAGAGAGTGTTACAGATAGCAAACCTGCTGAGCCTTGGAGTGAAGTTGAGCAGCAGAGTCATACTGCCCGTCATTAAACTGAAACAGATTGAAATCTTCTGCACTAGCTTTTGCTTCCCATAGACGAAGACTGATAGTGTTTTTTGTTTTGTATCCAGGAATCGGTACGTCATATGCAAGTGCCTGAATAACCTCTCCCCCAACCCATTTTCGGCTGCCACAGTTAATGCAAAAAAAACGTCAACACAAAGTACCACACTCTCATGTAGGATCATGATGTAATTTGATGAGAATGTCTTTGTCACATCAAAATAATGGTTCGATTGGCATTCTCTCCATAAATTATGCCCTGTATTTACCAATCAAAATCAACCTATTTTCCTTATACATTAAACTTTCTGTTAAGAACTGATTACTAAGGTAACTTGTAATTTCTCAAAGAAACTGCGTCAAACACGAAAGATAAAACTGGCACTTACGATCCTGTAGGCGAGACCTCGACATGGCCAAAGAACCTTATGGGAAATACAATATCATGCCTGACAACTTCCCAAGGACTGAACTTCTGTTAAATACAAGGAGGACGATCAAACAAAACATGTTACTACATGATTCTTCGCAGAGCTTGTTGCATTAAAACATGATACCTCACCTCAAGCCAGTCCTCAGCCAGTTCTTCCTGTCCCTCCTTAGATATCTTCTGCTTAAAAAGCCCATATCTGTACCGTAAACCGTAGCCCCAAGCAGGCAAATTCAACGTCGCCATAGAATCTAGAAAGCAAGATGCGAGCCTTCCTAACCCTCCATTTCCCAAAGCCGCATCTTTCTCCTGGATTACAAGGTGAATCGCAGTCAATCACGGCGAAAAATCAATTACAACAAAGAGAGGCCAAATTACAAAAAATAAAAGTCACTCTAACGTTTGCATGATTGATTGAAAGAAAATCTCGCTAAGGTTTTAAAAGCTAATATCAATGTCATTGGATATGCACCCTCATGCCTCATGCAAATATATATATATATGATAAGATTATTATATTGAAAATGGGTGGTTACATCCATAACTTAATGATCATTAATTTGATCGGCAATCAAGAACGAGCGAATGTTTTTTTCTTAATTCAGCGAAAAGAAATCTTGGTACCTGCTCTGCAACTTCTTCGAGCTGATGACCCAGTTTCGTCAAGGCATCAGCATAAGCATCTCGGATGCCTAAATTACCGATGGCATTAGAGAGAGCTCGGCCTTGAAGGTACTCCATCGACAGATAGTAGGTCTGTTTGGGATCGGCTTTGTGAAAGTGGAGGAACGTCTCATTCCAGCTCTTCGATCAGCAAGAAAGGGATCGCGTAAGTTTTCAAAGGAAAAAAAAAATTTAAGAAATAATGCACAGACATAATCAAGAACTCGATCACCTGGATAAGGCGATCGCGAACGCTCTCCGCCGCGGCATAGAAAGCCTGCTCGGGGTCGAACTTGAGAGGGGAGAAATGAGGGCTGCAGCGGGAGTGGTAGGCTATGTTCGATGCGATCTCTGACGGCTTCGTCGCCGAAGGACGACATGCATCGGCAGCGGCTACCGCATCTTTAGCGGCGGCCCCGCCGTTCGTTTCCTGTGTACTCGCCATTAATCGAGCCGAAGTGGGCCCTGAATTAATATGTGTAAGTCGGACGATTACTAATAAGTTTTCAAGGAGAAAATTTGTGATCAAGAGCTGCAGGGAACCTCGAGATTGAAGAAACGAATGGACCCGGATTTCCTTCAACGGAGGGGTTGAGGATATATATATGTATATGTACTTTTAAAAAAAGCCGCGGCCCTTCCCCGGGCGTCACGAGACCCACGAAAAGGGGTCACGTGACTAGCTAGAGGAAGCTGAAGAAAATTAAAGAGAGATATTTTTGAGCGGACGATCGAGGGAGAATGAGAGGGACGTGGGGGGACGGAGACGACGACGTACGGCGACAAAAGATAAAAGAGAGAGAGAGAGAGAGAGAGAAGGGGGCTGATCAAGGATTTCGTCGTTCGAAGAGGGTGGGAAAATATCGGAGCTGATCACTGAGATCTGATTCCCTCAGCTCTGAGATCCAAGATGAAGGGCCACGGTTTCATCTCATCAGTTTCGGGTAACGAGAACGCTAGGAGTAACATGGATCACATGGAGATGGGGGGTTAACGTGTGGCGTGGAAATATCTCGATGTCGGCGCATTTGCATGGGAGGGATGGTCTTTCATAAGTTGGAACTATAGGTAATGGGCCTCGCGACCACCCAAAAAAAAAAAAAAAAAAAAACAATGTATCTGTTATTGGAAGTGTGATATTAAATGATAAAGCTGGGATCCAGCGGATAATCAGCATAAACATCACTTTTGAAGCAGATTGAGAAAAACCTATTAGCGATAGGACATAATTAGGGATAGATATGGTTATGCCCTGATCATGGCGGTGTAAACAATTTTAATTCTTAGATCAATGGATTTGAGATTTATTCCGATGATCAAGATATCTAATCTTAGGTTTTCAGATACAACAAACATATTAATGAACTCTCATGTGACTATATATATTCAATATTATTTAGTTTTATCATATATTTGTTTTTCATCCGCATGTATATTCATTTATTTTATTGCATGCATATCTGCATCTGTATCCAGTTTTAGCGGATATAGATATGAATTTTCCTTTCCGAAGCATATCAATATCCGTATCTGTAATTGGTAAACGAATATAAATATGATAAGTATCATGTCCGAGCTGTATCCAAACTGTATGCACCCCTAAGTAGCACTATAATTAACCAAAATTATGTGCAATAATTTCTGCGTAGCATATCGTTCAATTATTCTGTGGAATGTGAGATCAAACTATCAACATGACATATTCATTAAGATGTCACCTCTGCTGAATGCCTCTTGTGCAAGCCAGCATCCTATTCTATCAATCATGATCTCAAAAGCTGAGGGACCTTGCTTGATATTTTTCTACCTTGGAGAAGAGAACTGTGCATTAATAGTCTGATCTTCGTGCCCAACAATTGAAGAAAATAGTCTCTCTTAAAACTGCATCTTTTTTTTTTTACGCGGGGGCAACCATATCCAATTTCGCAGCAAAAAGAGAGAAGAAAGATGATCTCCAATGGTCACATGGACGATGGTGCTGCCCAAGCGTAGAACAGTAAAGTCATCACTTGTAGTCGCTGCTGCTATGCAAAGACAAAACAAAATAATTTGAAGTTACATGAGCTTACCGCAACGTTTATCAAATATACCTGGAATAAATCCTGCATATTTAGGAGCAGTGTCCTGCAATAACTACCACCAGAAAGGTTCGATGTCAGGCGACGAACTGATACATTAAGGATTAGATGTTGGAAGCTAATACCTATGAAATTTCTTGCTTAAGCCTACATATTTTGTCTGCACGCCCAGAAGGGAGCTGGCTTGACCAAAACAACATTAACCCAGGACTACAGACGCGGGTATTGCTGCTACTGTTCTGTTCGGGCAAAATTCAAGAATACAAAGGAAACTCCTGGTGGGATAAAACCAATTGATCAAACTTCAAACTTTGCATCGCGTAGCTGCACCTATCCAGACTTATGACAGAAACAAGAGCTAAGCCAGTATTAACTGGCTACTTTTTAAGTCTTGAAAACACAAGCATCCATTAGTGTAGAGACCCAATCCATTAGGTTAAGTATGGATTTGGTTTAGAAAAAGGCACAAGCTGAGATTTAGTACGACATTGGAAAGGGAGTAAGATGGATAGATGATTAAATATACTTGGACTCATGAATCAAATATGATTGATCCTTACGAGTCAATTCAACCAAGTAGATCGGGTCTTTCCAACCTTAATGGGTCTTTTCAACCCCCAACTGAGAGCAGTACATAGTAACCCCTTGCTCAGCATGTATACTATGTTAGCAACAATGTTCTGACATAATAAGAAATATCTGGTGTCATTGGGTTTCTATTGATTCAGTGGACTAAAATACTTGCATCATAAATTCGTCAGGCTCGGAATTTGTCCCATAGAATAACTTTAATCTGTGATACCATTTTGAACTCTTTCATGACATGGATTGCGCATCTGAGGCACACAAGCAGAAACTATGGCCTATTATAGCTGCTGAGCTGAATGACGCTGGCATTGCCACAACTAGTAGAGGTGCTTGTTCAAAACATCCACCTGCTTAATTTTCGGTATATGTTGCTGTAGGTTTACTTTGGGTGCTTAAGGAATCAATAATCATTACATAATTGACTGTTTACAGAAAAACTCCGAAAAATCTGATTCATACTTCTAAGGCGTCATCAGGGTTCATGTATAAATTAAGTCATGAACATTACTTGGAAGAAATCAGGGAAAAAGAAGGCTTGTTATAGATCCAACAAAGTTCGGTAAGTGAAGGATTCTTACAGTTGAGTGCATGTGAATTCTGTTTTGAGGATAGCATCACACATGAATATACAACCATCTGCAACAACCATATCAAGTAAGGCTTTAATGATCTGAATTGACAAGCGGACGTTAGATTCATGTAAAAAGTAAAGGGAGATCATTAAACAATGTACTGTTAACCAGACAAGAACGACGTATGAACATAGATCAATAATATTTCCTTGCACAATCAGCATTATCATTTATAATAAAAATAAACTGGAAAAATAACAAGGATTCTTAATAGGAAACAGAAATATTCGGTTCTACTTCTGTCTAGTAAAATCCTCATTAATTTGCATGACGACAGGAAGTTCACATTAGATACTAGGCTGTGAATTGTAATATAAACACTGCCTGATAGTCAGGTAAAACATGAGAAATTATATGGTGGGAAAGTATAGTTATCCAATAACATAAATATATCATGATTTATACCAAATACATGCAAGTCACGGTTAACTTTGGCTGCTTAAGGAGTCAGGAATCAGAAATGATGTATTATTGTCGCTCCACTGGGCTTTATCTGAGAGATGATTCAGCTTAGTGTTTTCCTTAGTACTGCTTCAATCTAGGTTTATTTACAGCATCTTGAAATAATAAGAAAGATATAATATTCCAAGAATGTTCTTAAGAGGTATGAGAGTTCCATTTGATAAGTAAGGCATGAATTCTTATTGGGAGGCATCAAAACAACACTTGTTGTAGATCCAAGAAAGGTACAAAAGAGAAGGATTCTCACAATTGAAAATAGGTAGAATTTATTCTTCTAGGAATCAGTTATCTGCACGAACCACATCATGTAAGTTCTCATTTGTCTCGAATGACAAGTTGACATTGGATTCCTGTAAAAAGTGGAGTGAATAAACCATGCACTATTTACCAGACAAGGAGAATATACAAAAGCAGAACAATTTTAATTATGTTTCCTAGTACAAGATAGTTCCTCTAATAAGATATACAAGTTGAATATGCATGTTGGATTCTTCTAATTGCCAACGAGTGCAGTCGGATAATTGCCATGATTGATATAAGATATATGTGCAACATGTACACATGATGAGGTTTTAAAGAAAAGATAACTCTTCTAATTTTAGTTCTTCAATCATAACTCATAACAACACTATCTTGAAGTTATAAAAAAGAAATAAGCAAACAAACATAACAAACAAAGAAAAGAAGAGAAAAAGGAAAAGACCGTTTGCCTAAATACCAGATAGCCACAAATATTACATCAAAACAACATGCCAAGTATCCAGGTTATGTAAAATGATTACATCATCCAATAGAGAAGAAACTTACCATGAGAAGCCATCTCTTCAGGTGATTTAGTTTAGCTAACAGATGATGCCAACTTGGGAAGAAAGTGGTGACTGCAGTGTTTTCACCGTGGAATTCCTGAATAAGACCCAATCAGCCGGACATAAAACTTCCTTCAGTTGCAAGATAAAACTAATTACTTGCTTTCCTTCTCTCTTTGTGAACTGTTCACTTCTATATCTGGATAGTACAAAACTAATTACTTGCTTTCTTTAGCAAGGGAGAGAGCATCGGTCAGAAGCCAGTGATTGCCCATTGCAGAAAATGATTGAATGGATTGAATGGCTAGGAAATGAATACATAATGGGGCCGAGGTGTAGCGCTAGTGGGGGTCTGAGAAGCTTTACAGGCTTTGCTCCAGTCTCATGCCGATGACCTGTAGGCTCTAAAGCCAAAATTTGAATCTCCTATTGAGGCTGATGAAATGTGAACTATCTTAAAAAAAAAAAGGAAAAGCCAGAAAGCACCAAGCATAAAAACAATACTTTGCTTCAGAAAGCATGTCAGAAGTTTAGTACATGTAGAGAATGACAAGTAAGCAGACCACTTACCTGAAACTAGGAACTGACTGTTTCAGTGCAAACTCTGCTTTTACTCGTCCAAAAACTGTGAACGTGTGAATGTGCCACTAGTTCTTAACGGGTAGGTCAGTATAACTTGACTCGATTACTAAATAACTAAAAAAATATTAAAATAAATTGAATTGCATAACTATGATATCGACAATATGTATATTACCAAGTATGAGCCAAGTCACTTGAAATAGACATAAGTCATATAAGTCAATTAGTGGGTATGATGGTAGCACTGCGTCCCAACGGAAATGCAAAACCTAAAAGAAAAATACATACAAACTGCTGGGTGTCAAAATTTTAACCGTTTACAGCATAATCCTTAACATAATACAGAACTTTAACCATTTCAGCGATAAACAGTTTCCTATTATTACTGTCTGCAGGTCTTTCAAAATCAGCATTTGCCCCATGGACCTATAATCAAGATCTTGACAACAAGAATTTTGTAACAACAACAACCACGATCTTGACGACAAGAATTTTGTAACAACAACAATCACAATCAAAACAAAGTCTTTTTACAAACATTGGTGGTGATACACTCACCAGGCATATCTGTGGAGGTCAGCAATAAAGCAAATAACGAACTAAACTTCTGCAATGAATATAGATGAAAATATCTGCACCATAGCATTTGTAAAGAACTTTTGACCAGCAACTCTTGCCAGTGCGAGAAAATCATAAGAATTCCTCTTCATACTATTTTCTAACATATGATTTGTAGACGGCAATGCAAGGAAAAGAAGAAAAAAGACCGCCAAAATAAGGCAATACTTTGGATTAACCAACCAGTATCCAATGTTAAGTTTATACCACTCTATCCATAAAAGAACAACCAAAGGATTATCAAATTACATCTAGGTAGAACAGGAACCTGAGTAAGAAGCCAATTTCAGGCTTAGTACAGTCCAAGCACACTCCTCGTAAAGGAATGATAACTATTATTGGGCCTATTCATCCCCAATCCCCTTCGGCTACCTCTCATCGGCGTCAAGTAAAACCTTAACATCCCATTATCGACATGTCCTGGAGAAAATCTTGCACTTCGATTCCTCTCCAACACAAACTCGTCCCTCTTCTTCTTCCCGGTCCCATTCGTCTCCAACCCGTTCTGCTTCGTGGTCCCGAACCCGACATTGCCATAAATGGAACTCCTCGAGCTCACATTGCTATTACTCCTTGAAACCTTTCCATTAAATCTCATCTCCGGCCAAGACTCGGAAAACGATGTATCAACAGCATTGTCTCCTCCCCTGCTACTACTCCATCGGTGTATGAATCCCCAAATGCTCCATCTCTTTGCCTTCTTACTTGGATGAAGCTTGTGTGAGTCCTCTATTGAAGCGGACCCAAAGCTCTCAGACCGATTCTCTCTCGTAGAATTGGAGCTCCAATCTCTGAAGAACTCAGTGTTGCCAGCAGGTGAGACCTTTGCATTGGACGCAGGCTTTGCCTCGTTCATCTCCACGCTCAATCTTTTGACTGAATTCGATCTGTCCAAGCTCCGCCTCCGGCTTCTAGATGAAGTATCGTTGTAGTATTCCTTCGTCTGCTGAGAGCCGCCGGGGACCGTTAGATCCTCTTCGACCGGGATCTGACCGTCCGACCGATGGATCACGGGAGTCGGGACGTCCTCGACGACGGCGAGCATTGGAGCAAGCCGAGGGTGTACGGATCGGCCGAGCAAGTAACCGTCCCAAGAAACCCTAGGTTCATCAAAGGAGTACCTTGGATCGTCCAACGAGATCCGACCAGCATCCAGGGAGAATCTTGGCGCCAGATCGCACGATCGCCGGCCGAAAGCGTCGACGGCGATCTCCGACTGAGTCTCACGGAACCTTCTGGAGGATTTAGGGTTAGCCTTGTCATTGTCCTCCTCCTGCTTCTTCGTCTTCTTCGTCTTCTGCTTCCTCCGCCATTTCTGAAGCTTCTTGCTCAAGACGGAAGCAGCGAGCCAAAAAGTTGGCTTCTTTGGCTGAGATTCGAGATCTATGTGCTCCTTCATCGGCCTCAGAACCGCCACATTGTCAATTTCTCTGCCAATGACCGGATCCACGGCGGCGATCTCATCTCTGACAGCCTCGATCTTATGGCCGCCGGCGATTCTGCTGCTGTCGTCCCGGTTGAAGAGGGACCAGAGAGAGCTGTGGCCGCGGGCGTCGCAGGACCTCCGCTGGGGCTCGAACGAGGTCGAGATTCGAGGTCCGCCGCCAACGGAGAAAGACTTGCATCGGCGGAGCTCGGGCTGAAGCGAAGAAGAGGAAAAGGAGGAAGCTTGCTGCTTGCTGAAGAAGATGGATTTGATGGAGGAGGAGATGGTGGATGTGGAGTTGCGGTGAGTTGTGGAGGTGGCGGGAGCCGATTCCAAGCTGCGGAGGCGATCGCGGAGGCAGGAAGCGCAGAAGCCGGTGAAGGATTCGGAGGGGTGGCGCTCGCACGTGAGAGGGAGGTGGTGAGTAGCCATGGGCAGCGGATGCCAGTGGCAGCTACCGTAATTATAAACTCGTCATGATCCGTTGGAGGAGGAGGAAATGGGATTAAAGTGAGGATTTAAAATGAAGACGAAAAAAGGAAAGGGGGATAAAAGCAAAAGCGATCACTCACTCACGCCCTCTCTGATACCGTACCCTGCTTTCTTTTGTTTTCTTTTCCTTTTGTTGCTTTGACCTTTCCCCCCCGTAATGTTTTTGATAAATTTGTAGTGACCTTAACCCTAGGCTAATTGTTTGTCTCTAGCTACACGAGGAACGCTAGGCTTTGGAATCTGTAACGTTGGTATGAAATGAAATTGGGAAAATCTTTATAAATAAAATACCTTTTTTTTAAAAAATTATCATTAGCAAAATCAATATCTTTTTTTATCACATCATCATGTTTCCTTAAAAAAATATCAATTTCACAAAATATAATCTTTAAAATACACGAGAGTAGAGTCTTGTCTATTTAGTTATCACTAATCACAGGTTAATAGTACCATTTATATTAAAAGAATAAGAATAAATTTGTTATGGTGTTCCATCACCCAAGATACGGATATTTGCAAAATGATACAATAAGAGTCCTAGAAAAATAACCTTTACCATCTGGCCGACTCCCACAGTCTTCTCTCCGTCATGGGGAAAGGAAAGCCCTAGTCAACTCTCAAGAGTCCTAGGTAATCGACTCATCAGTCGAATTTCAAGACCTTTGTACCTCTTCAGGGTAAACCCAAGGCATAACGACTCCTCAGTCGAATTTTAAGCTCTTGGTACCTTTTCAGGGTAAACCCAAGGCACAACGACTCCTTGTAGGCGTCAAAAAATGCTAATAGATATCCAAAACATAAAAAATCACTCAAAACTGGGAAAATCACCCAAAACTCACAAAAAATGAACTGTCTTTGCTGTCTCGCCAGCGAGACAGTCTTTGCTGTCTCGCCAGCGAGACAGTCTTTGCTGTCTCGCCAGCGAGACAGTCTTTGCTGTCTCGCCAGCAAGACAGCGTTGAAATGGTCAATAACCACCTCGAATAACTGCTCTACACGTGTCCACTAACTGCCAGGGGACGTGGGAAACAACGTGGGCGAAAATCACGTGAATAACTGCCAAAATAACGGAGTTTGAAACGTGGGGAGGCAGTTACAGCAAAACTGCCAAGAATATTCGTTTTGCGCGACAGCATTTTACTGTCTCGCTGGGCGAGACAGTAAATTTACTGTCTCGCTGGGCGAGACAGCAAACACTGTCTCGACCAGCGAGACAGTAAAATACTATCGCGCTGTACTGATTTTCTGTCTTGTTGAGTTTTGACAGTTGCAGACTTTGGAGGCTATAAATTTCCCCCTAGGGTCTCTTCTGACGAGGATCGAGCATTTGTTAGAGCAT
>BQKN01001011.1:0-17814 GCA_022839385.1 Asparagus kiusianus
TTTTGGGCGTCTGGCGGTCGACCGGCGGTGGAGCTGCGGTCGACCGCGATGTGCACGCAGAATTAATTTTGGGCTCTGGATATTGGGCGGTCGACCGGACATGTAGCGGCGGTCGACCGTATTTGGTCCAGAGAGTTGGGTGAGCCTCTGGACTTTTCGCGATCGACCGCACATGGTGCTGCGGTCGACCGTGACACAGGTTCGAGTCTGGGTTCTGTTTCCAGACCCATTTCGTTTCAGTTTGGTATAAATACCCAAGTGGGTGTTTTCTAGGGTTTAAGAGAAGGATTTTGAGCAGATTGAAGGGAGAGTTCTTGGGCTTCTATTGTTGGAGCATTTGGGAGAGATTAAGAGTGATTGTTGAGGGTTTTGGGTGAGAGATTTGTAACCCTAGTTGTATCCTCTTGATTTCTATTAGTGAAAACTCCCCCCTCCTTCCCCGTGGACGTAGGCATCTCGCCGAACCACGTAAAAACTGATGTTAGTGATTGTTTGTGCTATTGTGGTTGTGTGGTTTATCATTTCTCGGCGATTGGTTTGGTTTCTCGTGGCACAACAAATGGTATCAGAGCTCCGGGCAACGCTTGGGCTTTTTGGAGGTGTAGATCAGTTGGGAAGTTTCTCTAGAGCTTCGGTTGGTGATAAAGATCGGATCTTTGTGGTAAAGTTTCTATCTTTTTCAAGTTGGATCTACTTCTTGTTCGTTCCGCAATTGTTTATTGGGTGCTTTGAGATATATGGCCGGAAAAGATAAAAGTGGGGAGGGTTCTTCTAATGTGAAGGTCGTCCAAAGTTTAAATATACACTCTTTGAAAATTGATGTGGAAAAATTCAACGGCACAAATAATTTTGGACTTTGGAGATGCGAAGTCATGGATGCGCTAAATGCGCAAAATTTAGAAGATACATTGGAGTTGGACGGGAAACCGGACAACATGGATGAAAAGGTTTGGAATAAAATGAATAGAACGGCGTGTGGTGTGATTAGGTCTTGCCTTACCCAAGATCTAAAATATGATGTGATGAATGAGACTTCGGCAAAGAAGATTTGGGAGGTCCTAGAGGGCAAATATTTGACGAAGAGCGTCGAAAATCGTTTGCATTTAAAGAGGAGGCTTTACCGCTTCCAATTGAAGAAGGGGACATCCATTAGCGATCACATGAACCACTACACGAAGCTACTTGCAGATTTGGCGAATGTAGATGTCATTGTTGAAGATGAGGATAAATCGTTGTTGTCATTGAGTTCCTTGCCCGACGAGGAATATGAGACCTTTGTCCTCACTCTTATTAATGGGAAGGCATCACTTTCGTATAGTGAGGTCACCGCAGCTCTTGTGAATTATCAACTTCGAAAGAAGGACAAGGAGACTTCCATCGAGCCGGTTGCGGGGACATTGGTTGCAAGAGCTAAAAGTCCAAACCGTGGAAGAAGGTCGCAGTCTAGAGGGGGCATCCTACAGTTGGTAGGAATCAGTGTGCCTTTTGTAGAGAGGATGGACATTGGAAAGCCGAATGCCCAAAATTACAAGCTGTGAAGAATAAGGGGAAAGCTATTCAAGCTTCAGAGGTGAACGTTGCCAAGGCTAGTGGCGACGTTTCAGATTCAGATTCTTCAAGCTATTCGTGCCCAGCTCTTCCGTCAGTTGATGTTGCCCACTCCACCGAGTGGATGTTGGATTCGGGTGCTACTTACCACATATGCCCTAGGAGAGATTGGTTCTCCAGCTTTCAGGAGTTGGAAAGAGGGGATGTTGTTCTCATGGGTAATGATCACAGATACCCTATTGGTGGTATTGGTACCGTTTGGATTCGGATGAGTGACGGGATGATCCGGGAGTTGGCTGATGTGAGGTTCGTTCCTCAACTGAGGAAAAACATCATTTCACTTGGGGTATTGGAGGCATCAGGCTATAGGGTGACTGGCAGATTCTCGCTTGAAGGTCACATCGGGGTTCATGATTGTTATGAAGGGCGTCAGAAGGAGTAACTTGTATTATTTGCTTGGGAGCACGGTAGTGGATAGGGCGCTGACGACTTCTATGGCTAGACTGTGGTATTGTTTGGTGCTGGGATATATTGTTAGTTATACCGTGCATAGGTTGGTGAGGAGTGCTATGACCTGCAGATTGAAGTCCTGTGAGCACATTGGGATGAGCGAGAAGACCGAGGTGGAGTTCAGCACTTCTATCCATCGATCGAGGGGTCTTATTGGAGGTGTTCAGTCAGGCATTAGGGGGCTTTCTGAGGAGGCATCATCGGGAGGTAATCGTTATTTTGTTTCCTATGTTGGGGATTGTACTAGGCATATTTGGGTTGCAACCAAGTCCCGTTGGTATAAAGCCCTAGTAGTCCGTAACAGTTGGAGGAGGTGTATGGGCAGAAAGGTTACCAGTCGTACTTGTTCTAGTAGGGGTCCTTTCTTACATTGGTGCCGAGCTCATGGCAGTTGGAGACACTTCAGAGGAGAGGAGACAATGGGGCGACGTGATAAGATGGCGGATTTAGTGAGCCGTTCTTTTCTGGAGGATGATCGGCGTTGGTTGTCGAGCAGTGGATCTGGTATTCAGGCTTCGACAGGTTTGAGTCATCTTATGAGGTTGCCGACTGCTACGTATAGAGTTATTAGATCTGGTGGAGCTGTTTCAGATTTTGGTTGGCGTCGGATATTGGGCTACCCAGCACTTGGTCACATCGTGGATGTGAGTTTGGATCCGATTGCGCATTTGGGATTCAGGAGTTCATTCGGCTATCAGTTGGGAGCTTCTGAGTTTGGTCTGAACAGGTTTGTCACTTTGGACTCTCGGCAGGTAGAGAGTATTGATCAGGTCAGAGGGATATCGCAACGGGTGGAGGTTGATGCTACTCCACATTGGGTGGGGATTTCCTCACATACTCCAGGTCATTCTGCATTGGTTGGGATTCCAACTGAGGTGGCACAGCGTGGGAGTCATTTATTTATGGGTGCAGATGATGAGGTGGTTGACTTGGATGCAGCTGGTGGATATGTTTTGGATACGACCATTGTTACACCTCAGGTGGAGGTGTTGGACTGTTTTCAGATTGGGGTCGTTGATGATGCTATCAGCCGCAGGTTGGATTGAGGGCCTTTGGAGGCCATTGGGTGAACTACGTGAAGGCTTGATTCCTCGGAGAGGATACGTAGGCAGTCAGTTTTTTTGATACAGCCGATTTGGTGAGTAGACACTATTGGTTTGGGTGAGTGTTCGCACTCCCGTTTGGTTGGTGTTGACTCAGTTCGATTTGGTGAGTAGACACTATTGGTTTGGGTGAGTGTTCGTACTCCCGTTTGGTTGGTGTTGACTCAGTTCGATTTGGTGAGTAGACATAGTTGTGTTGGGGTTGAGTGTTCGCACTCCCGTTTGGGTCTCGACGTGTTGTGGATGGAGTCCGTTGTCATGAGCCCATTGCCATGGCGTACTGGATGTAGCAGTTGAGGCATTGGCTTGGTCGGTGTCAGCTCAGTTTTGGGAAAACGTTCGCCGAGGTGGAGAATTGTAGATTCGAGGTGGAGAATTGTAGATTCGGCTAGTGTATGGAATTGACAGTTGGAAAAATCGAAGAGTGCTTTTGGGTGTCTGGCGGTCGACCGGCGGTGGAGCTGCGGTCGACCGCGATGTGCACGCAGAATTAATTTTGGGCTCTGGATATTAGGCGGTCGACCGGACATGTAGCGGCGGTCGACCGCATTTGGTCCAGAGAGTTGGGTGAGCCTCTGGACTTTTTGCGGTCGACCGCACATGGTGCTGCGGTCGACCGTGACACATGTTCGGGTCTGGGTTCTGTCTCCAGACCCATTTCGTTTCAGTTTGGTATAAATACCCAAGTGGGTGTTTTCTAGGGTTTGAGAGAAGGATTTTGAGCAGATTGAAGGGAGAGTTCTTGGGCTTCTATTGTTGGAGCATTTGGGAGAGATTAAGAGTGATTGTTGAGGGTTTTGGGTGAGAGATTGTAACCCTAGTTGTATCCTCTTGATTTCTATTAGTGAAAACTCCCCCCTCCTTCCCCCGTGGACGTAGGCATCTCGTCGAACCACGTAAAAACTGGTGTTAGTGATTGTTTGTGCTATTGTGGTTGTGTGGTTTATCATTTCTCGGCGATTGGTTTGGTTTCTCATGGCACAACATGGACTGTCTCGTCAGCGAGACAGTGTTTGCTGTCTCTCCAGCGAGACAATGTTTGTTGTCTCGCCGCGAGACAGTGTTTGCTGTCTCGCCGCGAGACAGTGTTTGCTGTCTCGCAGCGAGACAGTGTTTACTGTCTCGCCAGCGAGACAGCTTTAAAATGATCAAAAATTAATTAATAACTGCCACCCATGTGTCCATTAACTGCCAAGGGACGTGGAAAACATCGTGAGCGAAAATCATGTGAATAACTGCTAAAATAACGGAGTTTGAAACATGAAAAAGCGGTTACAGCAGAAACTGCCAGGCAGTTGGAATTTCCGAGACAGTATTTACTGTCTCGAAGGCCAAGACAGCAAACACTGTCTCGCCGGCTTAACTTCTTCATTTTGTTATATTTTTCAGTTATGTGTTCCAGAGGCTATAAATACCCCCCTAGGGTCATTACTGACGAGGATCGAGCAAATTGGAGCAGATCTGAGCATAGAGAGCAGAGAGAAAACAACAAGAATTACGTTCCTCGTGTGATTCCTTGAGATTCGAGCTTTGACTTGATTTTAAGAAGAGTGATCATCTTACTTTGATAAGATATTCACTTCAAATTCCTACTTCGATAAACGAAGGAAGAATCTCTAAACCCCTTCACGATCTGTGATTTGGTGGTCCACGAGTTAAAGCACTCTCGGCACAGGCAAAGTCCCACAAAACAGGAGTCGATAAACGATTTCTGTGTTATTTTCCAAGAGAGTTGTAATTTGCTTATTTTTCATTGTAATTCTCCGTAAACGATTTAAGTTTTAATGGAATCGACAATGGAAACAACTTTCGACGAAAACAAACTGGCGACCACAGTGGGAGCCAACGGTCTCGCTGCCGAGGCTGTCGTGTCGCAGCTGATCAAGATCGTGATCAATGAAGAGATCGAATATGAATTCGATCAAGCAAAATTCAAGGAGTATCTGTCATCCTCATCCTCATAATCTTCCTCACCTCGAAAGTGCAGGAAGATTTCATCTTCCAAGAAAGTTTTCAAGTTTTCAATTCCAATGAAGACCGCAGGTGAAAGTTCTTGCCCGATCGTTGCTAAGGAATCTACCTGCAACATCTCTGCTCCAAATGACTCTGCACCAATTAAGGAGTCATTGAATCATGGCCCGCCGGCACTGACAAAAAGAGCTCGTCAAAGACAATATCAACGCCGCGCTCGTCAATTGGCTAAGGCCTTACAACAAACCGACGGGGTTCATTACTATGCGGACCTAGAGTCGAGGAAACATAAAGTGATCCAGTTGCCTCAACGGCAAACTAATCACATTTCTGCAAAACTTACGACGGAGGAATGGACTCTCGTCAAAAGGGCTCGCTCGACACTCAAAGAGCGTATACAAAAGCGTCAGGCAAAGGTTGCTCACGCTCGTGCCCTTCGCCAACAGATACATGAAGGGAAGAAAAAAATAGTGTCTGAAGAACTACCAAAGAACAGTAAACTTTGGATTCCGAAGACACCGCAAACATCTGTTCCGGGCTCATCTACTGCATCACCAAAGAAACCCTGGGTTAGCCCAGATTTATCAAGATTCAAGATTACAATGGCGGATCGTCTCGGTCTTTTGGTTGACGACCGAGGCAAAACCCCAATTAAAAAACACTCGGATCCGGTGAATAAACTCTTGGTAGTTTCTTACACTGGGGGTCATAAGTATCCCCCAATTAGAACAAAACAAACCCAAAACGAGAAAATACCTATTCACTCTCGTTTAGGACCTATGAAGACTCCATGCCCGCCAGGGGATGGATTTAAGAATTCAACCTTGGATCGCCCAGAGGCGATAATTAGTCGTCCTGTGCATGTTAACAAGGTTCAAAAACAAAAGATAGGTTGCTCAAATCACAATAATGATGAGCTGTACTATCAAAATAATAACTCACGAAAATGAAATGCCCAAGAAGATGAGTCTCATTGCGCTTGCGAGAGGCTCATTAAAGCAGTATTGACAGAATACGGTTGCTCTAAAACTAAGTCAACAGGAGTCTCCGTATTTTAAAGACTTTCCACTGAAACGTCAAAACCCAAAATGAGGCACTTCAACAAGAAGAAATCTGTGATTCAACGAGATAGG
The DNA here is from genome assembly GCA_022839385.1 of Asparagus kiusianus. Lineage (NCBI taxonomy): Eukaryota > Viridiplantae > Streptophyta > Magnoliopsida > Asparagales > Asparagaceae > Asparagus > Asparagus kiusianus. The sequence continues at coordinate 6,266 of BQKN01001011.1, forward strand.
TTCCCTGAGGTCACTATTAACATGACCAGTAAAGGAAAGCAACAATTAGTCAACCCTGACCCTGATTTCTCTCCGGGAGGGAGAGTTGAGCGGGGTCTCTCTCAAAGGATGTCACGGTTAGAACGAAGAGCCAACCGACGTCGAGACTACAAGAGAATGCACGAAGGTTTATCTTCAGATGAGGAACTGTCAGACACTTGTTCTGATGTCGCTTCGAACGATACCGCATCCAGTATTGGGCAAACCAGAGAATCATTTGCAATTACACCGGATCAACTAGCATAGATACTATAGGAAGCATTAGCTAAACAACGTAAGGAAATTAGAGCTGAAATCAAAACCGAGATGGAATTGACAATGCAGCAGATGCAAGATTTGCAGGCTCAACAACACCAATCGGAATCAAGCCAGAAGGCAGAATCCAGCCAGCGTAACGCTATACATGTACGTATAACTGAGGTTGATAACGAGGAAGATGAGACTATCTTTGCTGATCATCCTCTGGATAAGGACAATTCCGGAAGCGGTCCGACCAAATCATCTACTCAACCTCCTCAAATCTACTTGAAGAAGAGTGAGGAAGAAGACAAGAAGATGCAAGATCTCGAGAGCAAAGTCAATGCTCTGATGACGGCCCAAGAAGTGAAGAAAACGGGCATTCCATACCCGTACCCGAGGGAGTGGGATCTGATTCCTTATCCCTAAATTTTAATTTGATTAACTTTACTCCTTTTGATGGCAGGGGTTCACCAACTCAGCACTTGATCTATTTCAAGTCACATCTTGGCGCAATATCCGAAAACGAAGCCTTGATGGTCTGGTCATTCGTAGGAACCCTCCGTGGGCCTGCCTTCGATTGGTACCGACGCCTTAAACCTGGGAGTATCACTAGCTGGGAGGATATGAAAGGATTGTTCCTCACCAATTTCTTCGACGACGACACAGATGTCTCTATTGGCACCTTGTTGGATGAGAAGCAGAAGGATGCGGAGTCAGTTGATGTCTTCGTCAAGCGATTCCGGAACAAAGCGGTAAACTGCCGAGATCCACTCACAGAAGAATTATCCTACAGACATGTCATAATAACTTATCATTGGATGTACCAGAGGTCATGAGGGTTGTGCCCTCTAAAACATGGAAAGAGTTAAAAGTGAGAGGTGAACAAGCTGAACGCTTTCTCAAGAGAAAAAAGTTGGAAAGAGGACTGCCACTAGATAATCCTCAAAAACAGAACTTTAACCCTCGAGGCAGAGGAAGAGGGTCTGGGGCTGCTGTTGATGCGCATCAAACATCACAACAGCCATAACAACAACCACAGCAGTCATCCTTCCAATTGGCACTGAATCAGAATCAACAGCCTCCGAGGCAACCTAAGACTTCAGACCCCAGATTCCCGAAGGAGTATTCTTTCAAGGATGATATAGTACTTGTTATCTTTAAATATCTCTTAGACAACAATAAATCAAACTTCCACCGGTCACAAACCAGGAAGAAGCGAAGAAGACTAACGACCCGAAGTATTGTGCATATCACAGAAGAGTCCATCATCCCACTAAGGCGTGTTATGTCTTAAAAGACAAAATACAAACCTTAATTGATGTTGGTATCGTGACGTCAAAACCAAAAGAGAAGAAAGTAGGTGCAAATGCGGTGTCTATTAGCTTCGGATCAGTTCTTTTATCTTGGTTTCAAGCCGAACCAGTATCAAAGGTCAAAATGCAGACCATCAACGATGACCCTCATGGACAGCGCCAAAAAGGGCCTGTATCTCACACAACCCCCAACGGCGAAATCCTTTGGGTTCATCCGGATTTGCTTGAAGATGAACAGTGGACGACATCTACATCAAAGAAGAAATTAAAAGGCAAAGGAAAAGAGAAGTCCTGTTATGGAGCCTCGGCAATTCCTGAGAAGAATGATGAAGAGATTCCAGCTTTACCGCTTTTTGAGGAAGAGAAGGAAGTTTTCGCTACTAGAAGTGGAAACGAATACAGTTTCAACTACCCGAGCACATCCGAGCAATTAGCCGAGCAGGGGGTAGTGAAAGTTGTACCTACTAAGACTTTGACAGAGCTGGGGGTAGTTACAACCCCACCCATAGCAACCGAAAAGTCTCAAAGAGTTGATAAGCAAAAGGAGAAGGAACCTCAACACAAAGAAGTTCAAGTTCCGAAGCAGTCTCGTTTCAACCGACTGATCGGACGAGATAAACCAGAAAGCTCGAATACTCCATACCGCTTCGATGTCATGACTCAGTTGGCTAATATCCCAGCAAGGATCACGCTGTACGAGTTATTACGCCTCTCGAAAGATACCAGAGAAGCTTTACAAGAAGCCTTGGCTGATTCTGAAGTATTCCTCACTCAAATTAAGTCAACTCCTGAAGAGCCAGAGTCATCAATTCAGCATTGCAATTTGGCAGCTACTAAATTTCCTTGCATTGCTTTCACAAAAGAAGATATGCAAGTCAAGAATTCGAAGCATGATAGACCTTTATATTTTACTGGATATATCGGTTCGAGCGTTGTCAACCGAATTCAAGTAGACCCGGGTTCCGCTATCAGCATTATGCCGCTATGATTGATGTACCACCTCGGAATCCCCGCCAACAAGCTAGCCTCCATAGGAACCGTTATCCACGGATTTAACACTAGTGGGTCAAGGCCGTTGGGGAAAATCCGAGTGAAGTGTCAGCTTGGAGATTTAAAGTCGGAGGTCACTTGCTATGTGATTGATGCTGAAACTTCATACAACTTACTGCTGGGTCGCCCATGGATCCATAGTAATCTTATAGTTCCCTCCACCCTCCATCAGTGACTGAAATAAGTCGACACTAACAACGAGATTAAGACGGTGGTCGCGGATAAGTAACCGTTTAAGGGGTTAGAAAATTATTTTACTGACTCCCTTCTTTACGGTGCTGAATCCGATACTGAACCATCAGCCCATGGTACGGATAGCAGAGAAGCAGCTGATACCAAAGCCGGGCTCGATTATAGTGAAGGTCTTGTACTAAATGACATTGAACCTCTTATAATCGATCTTAACGGTGATGAATCGTCGGATGAAAGTTGTAACTGGCAACTTGCCGATGAAATAATAAAGGATGATTTAGAGTACTCGCATTGTCTCGATGATGTAATGCAGGAATTGTATGACGACCCTAATCTACATATGCCACTTCGTTCGTCTTGTACGACAACGAAACACATCCAAAGTTTATTCGGAACAACTATGATCCTACCCGCAAAGACAGGGGGTGAAAAAGAAATAGTTTTTGAAAAAGGGGAACCATCCCCTACTCCAGATCTTTTCTTGAACATTAATTCGGATGAAGAAGAACCCGGGCGACATTTTTCTTGGTATAGTTCACAAGCAAATGGCTACATGAGGAGGCAAGGCTATGATCTCTCGCTCGGTGAAGGTCTTCATTTTGATCAAGATGTCAGGGTTCCACCCCGTCCTACCTACGTACCAAAAGGAAAATCGGATAATTATTACAGTCATAAAAGAGATCTAGGTTATGCTTCGTCATCTGATGACGAATATTACCAGCAGATTATTAGCCAACTAATAAATAAGAGTGGGCATTCATCCGATGCTTCAACCTGGGATTCTGATGTGAGCATTGGGGAAAGATTCAAAACTCTAATGTCAAACATGGCAACAGTTGATCCTTCCACAACAGAAGGAGACGATCAGTTGCCCACTTGGGAAGATCCCTGGATACATTACATGAATATCCAATATGGTGATCGATTTGAGCAAAGAGAGCCTCCTACTGAGGATAGAGTAGTTCAAGTTAATATGGGTGACGAAAGTAACCCGAAACCTATATTTATTAGCGGTGATCTTCCACCGGATGAGAAAGAAGAACTAATCGCCCTCATTAGAGAATATATCGACGTGTTCGCTTGGAATTACGAAGATATGCCGGGACTCGATCCAAATATAACAATGCACAGCCTTAACATTAAACCGGATGTTAAACTTGTCAAACAACAACAGAGACGGTTTCGTCCGCAAATTATGGAGGCAATAAAAACTGAAGTCAAGAAACTGATTGATTCGAGTTTTGTCAGAGAAGAACAACATCCTGAATGGCTAGCCAATATCGTTCCAGTCGTTAAAAAGGATGGAAAAATCAGAATCTGTATTGACTTTAGAGATCTAAATACAGCTTGTCCTAAAGATGACTTTCCTCTACCAATTACAGATGTTATTATTGACAACACGTGCGGATTCGAGAGAATGTCATTTATGGATAGATTTTCTGGATATAATCAAATCAAGATGCACCCGGACGATGAAAAGCATACAGCATTCAGAACACCCCTTGGCGTCTTTTGTTATACTGTTATGCCTTTCGGTTTGAAAAACGCCGGTGCTACGTACCAACGAGCAATGACGAAGATCTTTCAAGAGCACCTTAGGAAGACCGTCAAATGCTACGTTGATGACCTGGTCGTTAAGAGTCGTGATAAAAGAGACCATATTAATGATTTGAAGACGATGTTCGATCTTATGAGGACTCATCAGTTAAATATGAACCCGACTAAATCCTTTCTTGGAATGTCCAGCGGTAAATTTCTTGGGTTCGTCATCACTACAAAAGGTATTCATATTGATCCTGATAAAGTGAAGGCGATACATGAATTACAACCCCCGAGAAATCTTAAAGAACTCAGAGGGCTGCAAGGTCGACTGGCATATATCCGTCGGTTTATATCAAATCTGTCCGAAAAATGTTAACTGTTCTCTAAACTTACAAAGAAAGGCGTGTCGTTTATTTGGGATGAAGCATGTCAGAAAGCATTTGAAGATATTAAAACATATCTAGGGAATCCACCTATTCTCGTTGCACCGAAATCGGGCAGACCATTTTTGATTTATGTCAAAGCGACGAGCCATTCGTTAAGTGCATTACTTGCACAAGACGACGATAACGGTCACGAACAAGCGGTGTATTATCTGAGTCGCACACTGGTAGGAGCTGAATCTCGTTATCCGATGATCGAGAAAGAATGCCTTGCCCTAGTATTTGCAATCCAGAAAATGCGACATTATTTAGTTGGACAGATAATTTATGTCATTTCTGACATAAACCCAATCCGAGTATTCATGACCCAACCGGCCTCCATGAATTGGCGTCTAGCCAGGTGGGCTTTACTCTTATCGCAATATGATTTATACTTCAAGCAACAAAAATCAGTTAAGGGACGAGCTATTTGCGATCTTCTGGCGAAAAACCCTGCAAAAGATGTAGTCGAATTGTACGACGATCTGCCAAATGAAACTCACGAAGTTAATACCACCTCACATCAACAAGTGTGGCAGTTATACTTCGATGGGGCTTCCCGCGCAACCAACGTGGCGAGCGCGCCCGGATGTTCTAAAATCTCCTCAGGAGTGGGGGTCGTTTTAGTTTCTCCGGAAAAGCATGTCTTACCTAGAGCATACTCATTGACCGAACCATGCTCTAATAACGTGGCTGAGTACAATGCATTGATAATTGGACTTAATTTTGCCAAAGAGCTAGGGGTCGAATACCTTGAAGCTTTTGGGGATTCTCAATTGGTAGTTAATCAGATACAAGGAGAGTATGAAGTCAGAAATCGGGACCTGATTCCATACCACCAGGTGGCCATCGAGATGGCAAACTCGTTTGAAGAATTTTTCATCGAGTACGTTCCACGTCTCCAAAATGCATATGCAGACGCATTGGCGGCATTGTCGGTATCTTTGGCTCAACCTCCCGAAACAGAGCAATTAATTATAGTGAGGACTCACTAGCTTATTGTTCCAATCTATGATTCGATTGCTAAAGAAGCATACTCAACAAGAGTTGAACCCGAAGTTCGAGATTGGCGTTTTCCTATTATCGATTACGTCCTACATGGTATATTGCCTGAAGATGTAAGAGAAAGGGATTCGATTCGGCGAATAGCGCCGAGATTTTACTACAACGCTGCAGCACAAATGCTGTATCGACGGTCGTACGATGGTCTATTACTCCGTTGTCTATCCAATAAAGAAGCGGAACAAACACTCAAAGAGGCGCATGATGGGACATGCGGTGCACATCAACCCGGTCCTAAACTCTGTGACCGACTTAGGAGAATTGGATATTACTGGCCAACTATGGTAAAGGATGCAGTCGGCTACGCCCGACGATGTCATGTGTGTCAATTACATGCAAATTATATGCACCGACCTCCTAAACATCTGCACCCGTCAGCAACGTCATGGCCATTTGAAACTTGGGGAATGGATATTGTAGGTCCTATTTTCCCGCCTTCGGTTAAAGGGGACTGTTTTATTCTGGCAATCACCGATTACTTCTCGAAATGGGCAGAAGCAGTTCCACTTAAAGAGGTAAAGACGGGCGATATTATCAAATTTATTAAACACCACATCATATATCGATATGGTATCCCGAGACGAATAGTGCACGATAATGGTCCTCAATTCGTTAGCAACGTATTTATCAAATTCTGCGGCAAATTCGGGATAAAGGACGTTTCATCAACTGCTTATAATCCCACAGCTAACGGATTGGTCGAAGCTTTTAACAAGACCATTATCAAGATTTTGGCAAAACTTGTGAAAACCAATAAACGAGATTGGGACGACAAACTCGGCGAAGCCCTCTGGGCTTATCGTACGACTGTCTGCACGCCAACGGGAGTAACCCCATACTCCTTAACATATGGATGCGAAGCTGTCCTACCTTTAGAAATACAAATTCCTTCCCTCCGTATCGCTCTCGCAACGGGAATGACGATGGAAGAAATCACCAGAAACGTCTCGAAGAATTAGAGATGTTAGATGAAAAACGCTTGGAAGCTCAGCAACAAATCGAGTTTTATCAGGCTAGAATTTCTCGGGCTTTCGATAAAAAGGTCCGACGACGAAGTTTTAAAGAAGGAGATCTGGTTCTCGCTGTTCGAAGGCCTATGATTCTCAATTCTAAGAAGAAATGAAAATTCCAACCTAAATGGGAAGGACCGTACGTAATAGAAATAGTCTATTCAAACGGTGCGTATCGCCTGATTACCCAGAATGGCAACAAATTAATGATGCCAATAAACGGGAAGTTCCTGAAAAAGTATTATCCGTAATATGTTCAGGATAACCTATGCAAAACGGGAAGTTCCTAGAGAATCCTATGTAGGATATTTTTTAGGATAACCTGATATCAGTTGATTGTTCTAAATGAGAAATTGATCATTTGAATAATTCATTATTGATTATCATAAAATTCTTTTACAGCTTTTGGTGAGATGAGATTCAAGTATGTAAACAGTTAATCTTTCCTCACAAAACCCCTCACCGATCAAATAGACCAACGGTGGGTCTCTCGAAATCCATCATGGATTAAAATCATTCAAACTCCTATTATATCTGTTTTCTAACATTCCTAATGCCAAAATTATAATACAATGTCAAAATTCAGGGTATCGGTCCATACCAGTCACCGAACCATTTTGTGTCCAATTCTTGTGTTTGACATCAAAACTGCCCACTGAGTAGTTTGTACAAGTCAACAAACTCATTCTTTACCTGGTCAAACCTTACTACAGTTAGGACCACAACCAAAATCCCCTCCTGATTCCTTCAATGAACGAGAGGTCCATAAATCGAGCGATCAAACCTTCCTACAGTTAGGATCATCTTAAAACTCTCACTTGGTCAAACCTTACTACAGTTAGGACCACAACCAAAATCCCCTCCCGATTCCTTCAATGAACGAGAGGTCCACAAATCGAGCAAATTGGAGCAGATCTGAGCATAGAGAGCAGAGAGAAAACAATAAGAATTGAGTTCCTCGTATGATTCCTTGAGATTCGAGCTTTGACTTGATCTTAAGAAGAGTGATCATCTTACTTTGATAAGATATTCACTTCAAATTCCTACTTCGATAAACGAAGGAAGAATCTCTAAACCCCTTCACGATCTGTGATTTGGTGGTCCACGAGTCAAAGCACTCCCGGTACAGGCAAAGTCCCACAAAACAGGAGTCGATAAACGATTTCTGTGTTATTTTCCAAGAGAGTTGTAATTTGCTTATTTTTCATTGTAATTCTCTGTAAACGATTTAAGTTTTAATGGAATCAACAATGGAAACAACTTTCGACGAAAACACTGAGGATTTCTTACAATGATACTTTTGAATTATAGAAAACCCTTGTAAGATTTCTACGACTCAAAAATAATCCCCTGTGATCTCAAAACTGACAGTTTCACCTCACCGTTTATGCAAAATTGCGGTCGTGGGACATGACGATTATTTGGAACCCGGTGTGTCTGCGCGTGTGCGTATGTGGTTGCGGGTGTGCTTATATACGAGCGTTGGCAGGTGTTTGGGTGGGATGTGTGTGTGGGGGTGAGGGTGGGAGTAAACTAATGGTGAGGCATGTATTTGGATGCTTTCAAATTAGGCGGTATATAATTGCAGAAAATCGAGTTACCCCAATCATGGTTATTGGAGAGGATCCTATTTATCCTCACTGTCGATTCCAATTTCAAGGACGAGATAAGGCCACATAGGATTCCAGCATCACTATAATGGTTTTCACAATGGTGGTTTCAAGACAAGAATGGCTAAAATAATAGCAGAAATCCTCAGTGACCTTATCTCGTCCCTTAAAATCGGAATCGATAGTGCGGACTGGGGTAATTGAATCCTCTCCAATTATCACCTAACTGGAGAGGATCCAGATCTAGTGACCACACTACTTCTATCTTTTGATAGCTTATTTTGCTAAATGAGATGGAAGACTAGAAGTTTTCATCCAGCATTATCCCCATACCTCGCAACTTCTATCTCTTAGCAGCTCATTTCGCTAAACGAGGTGGTAACTCATATACACCATCCCTACGCATGAGCACATACATGCAATGCGTGATTATCACAAGAAACCCTGACGGCTACTTAAAAGTAGAAACCGGAATTGGAGCAAGGAAAGGGTCGCTTCTAAAACTTAGGGGGTCCTCTTATCATCCCTACAAACAAAAAGGGCGAGGAATTTTTTGGTGCAAGAGCGTGAGCCGCTCACCTTTGCCGGGTAGAATTGTTGGGGGATTTTAGTCTCCCCGCCTATCACGATATGCGCAACTCGGAAGCCAACCCCAATCAATAAGATAGAACAACCACAATCAAGAAGAAAAGAACACCGAGATTTACGTGGTTCGGTCAACCAACTTCGACCTACGTCCACGGGCAACAATACGAGAAATTTACTATGTATCAGGGAGAACTACAAGAGGAACCACTCAACTCTCGTCTCTCAATCTCTCAACCTCACATACATAATCAACTCTCATATTCTCTCCAAAGCCCACTCCTTGTAATCTTTTGCACGGATAAAGACTACGAAACCCTCTCTCTCTCATCTACTACATCTCTACTTTTTCTTCATGGTTTTTCCTCCACCAATAGAAGAATATATATAGGGAAATCAAAACCCTATCTCTAGCCTAACTTCCTAATTAGAATAGGATTCAAACTCCTAATCATGATAAAACCTAAACTCCTAATCATGATAGAACTCAAACTTCTAATCATGATAGAACTCTAACCCTATCTAATTCTCATGAAGTTACACAAAGAATCAAAGACAAAATCCCAACAATCTCCACCTTGGATTTGATTCCCAAAATCCCTTGAAGATATATCATCGTCGTCTTGAAACTTTGTCTCTCCCGCTAGAGTCTTCTATTTCTTTCGCACTTCAATCAGAACACCTGCACTCCTAATTGGATGCCTTCATGATCCTCACTATCTTCTGCTTCGTCCTGCCACCTCCACCTCTCTTGTGCGGGCCAAGAGATCTTTGCCACCTCTGACATTAGAAGCAAATCAACCATGCTTCTCCTCCTAACTAGAGCCTGACAATAGCCTCTCACCGCTTGTTGTCCTTGTGCTACACCTGCATCGCTCGTCTCAACTATATCAGTGCACCTCTCTTACTCCACACTACGAGCCGGATATCTTTATCTCCTCCATCACTTGGCTTGGACTGAATATGAACGATCACCATCTTCAAGTCCAATGCCACCATCTTCATCTCCATGTGTGTCACTCGGTCGTGCCCGCTTGCAAGCTCCACCTAATCTGGCACTATCCTCCTCAAGTATACACACCAACCAACTCATGCTCCTTATCGTAGAGTTTGAATTTGATTAAACCGATGCCAAAAACGAACTCAGCACGTCGAAAAACTCGAGGAACAACTCTTGGATCACCAAAATCCGCCTCCAAATCCTCAATCGGCTAACAAATCAATCTGGACCGTCGGATCCCCACGTGAACAGTGCCCGTCGCGCTATAGTTTTCTGCTACAGTACCGTCGCTACAGTATTTTTTCCCTTTTCATCTTGATTCTTGTAACGCCGATTTTCAATCTTGCACGACGTCGTCTTCTATCTTGCAAACTCGCTCCCGGATCTATCATCTTCGCTCTGATACCACTTGTTGGGAAATTTCAGTCTCCCCGCCTACCACGATATGTGCAACTCGGAAGCCAACCCTAATCAATAAGATAGAATAACCATAATCAAGAAGAAAAGAATACCGAGATTTACGTGGTTCGGTCGACCAACTTCGACCTACGTCCACGGGGCAACAATACGAGAAATTTACTATGTATCAGGGAGAACTACAAGAGGAACCATTCAACTCTTGTCTCACAATCTCACAATCTCACATACATAATCAACTCTCATATTCTCTCCAAAGCCCACTCCTTGTATTAATCTTTTGCACGAATAAAGACTACGAAACCCTCTCTCTCATCTACTACATCTCTACTTTTTCTTCATGGTTTTTCCTCCACCAATGGAAGAATATATATAGGGGAACCAAAACTCTATCTCTAGCCTAACTTCCTAATTATAATAGGATTCAAACTCCTAATCATGATAAAACCCAAACTCCTAATCATGATAGAACTCTAACCCTATCTAATTCTCATGAAGTTACACAAAGAATCAAAGACAAAATCCCAACAAGAATCTTATCCCAAACCCCGACGCGGTATCAGTCCTACCTTCAAGCCACCGCCGAACATAGGACTCTTGCCGCGACGACGAGTCAAACGTAATCTCATCAGGATAAACCAATCCTTGATCTTTCAAAGATAGCCAAGGAACTACCAAAGCCACGACTCTACCAATGTCGAACTGTAATTTTCCCTAGTTGAATCAAATCGTTTGGGCTTAGAAACCCAGTTGAAAGAGATGATTGCAGAAAATTTAGATTAACCCTATCTTATGTTAAAAGAGCACGCATAGATTCATGGAAAAGGGGAAAAAATGAAAACTTTTTTGTTTTTAAAGATAGTTTACCTGGTATTATCAGATTCTTGAAGGGCGATGCTTCATTGAGAACCAGAGAAAGCTAAACTGCTAGCAAGAGAGTAAATAAGAACAATTTTTCAAAACAGTCCCATTTTAAAAAAAAATTTAAATCGACCCATTTTTTTATTTACCAAAACCGACCCGATTTTTTGATTAGCAGCTTAATCACCTTCCTAAACAGTCGGGGT
>BQKN01001011.1:31057-49244 GCA_022839385.1 Asparagus kiusianus
TCTCTCTCTCTCTCTCTCTCTCTCTCTCTCTCTCTCTCTCTCTCTCTCTCTCTCTCTGACGCACTCTCTTGTTTTTGTTGTCTACTACTACTTTTTTTTCTCTAGACCTTCATTTTCGTTTGCTTTTGTTACATTGGTCTCTACATTCACTGGCTTACTGCTATTATTTTATCCATGATTGAATTTTCTGCCGATAGTATTTTGGTGCAGCCTTTCAAGAATTCTAGTCTTAATCCTGAAGGCATCTCAACACTCTTTAAGAAAACATATTGCTTGCTAACATACCATTGTCTCTCTTAGTTTATTAGACTGATAAGCACAGACTATCACCAAAAAAACTCATTTCCAACATGTATTTTACCCGGATCCAAGATAACCCTGTATTCACACTCTGAAATTCTCCCCAATATGCAAAGAAGCGAGCTAACGATCACAAAAATTCTCTCTTTTGCACTAAGCTTGTCTTTTACAAATTAAAGAGACACTTATAACCGTATCCTGCAGTCTTCATGAACACGAAGCCTAATGCAGATTAGAAAACCTAGAGGGATTCCTGAAGACGCGTATCTTTTGGATAGTTTTTTTTAAATTTTTTTAACAATGCTGAATGTCTATACTAGGTTTCAAGTCAAAATGCTATCTTCCTACACTAATTGACAGTTGACATTCAAGTACAAGTCAAACATATTTTGATATTTTCAGTTAAAGTATCTTTCTGAGTACAACTTCAACTTCATATGTTATTTTTTTCACTTTATAGTAGCTAAACAAAGTAGCAAGCATGATTTTTATTTTTTCATATGAAAAGCTGACAAGGATATTGCTTGCTCTGTCCTGAGGTCTAAATATATCATATGTCCCCTTGTTGCACCTGAGTCAATGGATTTTGTATACAGGCTTTGTTTAAATTACCACTTGCACCTCTGAGAGCTTTATAAATCTTATCCGGGTTCTTGTGGCAATATAACTGTATAATTTCAGGCAATAAATAGCGCACATTTCAGGCAATAAATAGTCCACATATGATACCTTAAGCAAATCAATTCTTTTTTCAACCAACTCCACAACAAATACCCTTTATTCTGATGTTCCACTAATCGCCATATATGAAAATGATTCAGGAGAAAAAGGATAATGGAAAGGTTTTACAGGCACTTCTTCAAAAGCACAATATCAAAGTAGCCAACTGAACTGCATTCTCCTTTGAACTAGATATATATCGATAAAAGGAACTCCTTGACATCTTACTTTTTTCCACAAGAAACTTGACATTTTAAACTTGAAAATGATGAATAGCCCTAGCGTGGTTATCTCTCTTCTTTAGCACGGGAGAAAAATAAAATAACAAGATCGGCATCACGAGTCATTCTGTGCTAACTAAGCTTCTAGTGGATTCATAGAGTTAATAGCATCTAGTAGTCCAACTTGTATATACACAAAGTACGAGTAATAAAACTAGTAAGAAGAATTCGAGATTGCTGTTTTACCTGAACTAATGCATCAGGTCGTGATTCAAAAACAATCAGTAGAACTCCCAATGGGCATGATGTCTTCTCCAGGATTAGACCATCTGCGAGCTAAATGTGTAAACCATAAATTTGGATTAGATTATGGCAGGAACATTTAACCATAGTTCAAAAATAAAAAATGCTCATGTAGTCACAGGCAATAAATGCTCTTGAAGTAGGAAAAATTGTAAAGTAATAAGCAAATTTGCTTATTCACATGGCCAAGTAACTTTTAATCTACAGAGAAGAAACAACTACTCAGACATAAAAGAATTATTACACAGGCCAAAAACCTCACCTCAGTTTTTTTAAGAGTCTGTCCAATGGGATCTTCCATGTCTGCAAGTGTACGTATGGATTTTGAAAGGCTTGATATCTGTAATTAAGTTTTAGATGAAAGGTTATACATAAAAACCATTTGAACTGATTCTACATGAATGAATATAGAAGAAACTACACGGTAGTCAAAAGGGTTAAATCCAAACAGAGATGGCATACAAATTATGCCACGTTTTCCAAAAGATTATGCATATTCACAAGAAAATGCAACTATTATTTCAATTCTGTACCTTTCCAGGCTTCAGAGTTAGCCGAGATATCAGTGATGTTTCATACCCAGCCTTTTGGGCAGCAACAACATCGGCCTCATTTTCAGATTTAATTAATTCTTCATTAGCTTCTAAAGCCTTAGCAATATCCAGCAGGATCTTCCTCCTCTCCTCTGAAGATAAGCTCTGAAACATAATTTCAATATGAGATGATTAGCATAAACACCAAAAATGTCTCTAAACAAGATTTAACAAAAAGACAAATCAGGAGACTTGGCTCTTGGTCATTATATTGGTCCTCAGTTGAATGCAATTACAGAAAATATATAGTTTATGTTCCTTTTGGTTCTTTTCTGTGCGTGGGAATTTGGAAGGTTGGATTCCTGTTGCATCCGCTCAAACTATATGATGATAAGACAGATCTTCATACAGCCAACTAATATTCTTGTTTTAATGGCAAAGCTTTAAACACTTCAGACCCCGATTGTCAAGTATTTGCTGCCGCAAGCTTACAGGTTTCACAGATACTAGATTTCGGCTTATTCTTTTGTGAAAACGTGTCAAACTAGGAACCATGTCGGTAACCAAGCTTGTTTATTTGAGATGAACAGATGTTTCTGATGGTGGTGGTGATGAAGATGATAGGAACAAAAAAAGAGACTTACAATGAGGCATGACTGTGGTGCATCACGCATGGTAAAGAATATGCACGCCATGTTATTAAAGGGCATACGAAATACCTGAAGTCGTCTAGAAGATTCCCTTGCTGAAACAGCCATCTCACGTGCACCAGTTTCCTTAGGGTATACCCATAAATGTGCATCTCGATGGAAAACTGTTCCGATTCTCTCGCCTCGCAGTACTTTGATAATGTTATCGGTAGCAAAACCACTGCAAGAATAAAGAAAGAAAAAAAAATCTTACTTTGGCCCATCTCCCACTAAACTTCCACAAGCAAAAGATTTATTTTACAACTGAAACGAATATAGACATTTCTGCACACAGAAATAGAGACACCACAGATTCCTCTAGTCACAACCTGGACGCATCTAGAAAATGACAAGTTGATTTGCTCATGAAAAGTTGATGAGTTTCTTTCTTATGTTGCAGGGTTTCCACCGAGGTGATATGAAGGATCATATGATTTTCTACATAAGAAACTGTGTGCTAAGGCCCAATGCTCAAGTTGAATAAAGGGCCTTCTTCATAACTAGATATAAGAAAACTATTAACGTTTTTGCAGAGAACTGCTATAAACAGTATGTAACAAGAAATGAAAAGAGAATATAGTGAGTTTAACGCATCCGCACCCTTGTATGGCTTTCTACACCATATCTTACACCAATGCATAAATGCCAGTTTTGGAGAACAGCACTGCCAAAACTATTAACGTTTTTGCGGTGAACTGATATAAACAGTATAACAAGAAATGAAAAGAGGATACAGTGTGTTTATGGCTTTCAACACAGAATCTTACATAAATGCCAGTTTGGAAAACAGCATTACCATGAGCAATGACCTCAAATCGATACCAATATCATTGACATAGGATATTGTAAATAAAAATATAACATTTGTATAAACATTCTTGCAGCAGCAAATGCTCAAGATCTAGAAAATTCTACAAATAAAGATTCCATAGTGTGGTACATGAATGTTAAAAATGAAACGATACTAAAAGAAAGATGTAGTTTGGCTTCTGAAACAGCAAGAACAAACACAGCTAAAAGTACCTTGTGATCACAACCGGAGTTCCTCTATCAGCAGAATGAACTGCTGCCTTCACTTTTGTTGTCATACCGCCTCTTCCCACCCTTGATTTGTCCCCAAAAGTAATCTCCTTCTCATGTATATCCTTAATGTATGTGTGTATGATCTTGGAATGAGGTTCGCCAGGTGGGCCACTAAGTAGGCCCTCCACATCACTAAGCAATACAAGGAGATCAGCATTCAACTCCAAAGCCAGTAGCGCCGCTAAACTATCATTATCCCAAAATATACCAGATGCGTCCTGAAAATAAGACCAAGTTTTAATGATGAGACAGACTAAACAGGCAAGATGATTCAAAAAAAATGCCAAAAAAGGCGATGGCAATAGGTCTTATCAAGCATTTATAGAGTCTGGCCCATGTAGGTGACCTCTAAGATTCAATGTCGTAAAGTATTAACTAATAAATTTAATTGTAATCATCAAAACATTCTCTGGGCTCCTTAACTATTTGCTTGAGAAAAAGCATAGGGAAAACTTTTTTTCTCAGTTGCAATTTGGTGAAGGACCTTGATACAAAAACGAATATTCTTAGAAACAAATAAATAAGGTTTCACATTAAAGTCCGCATGGAAATACACCTGTACATGGTTAAAAGGCATTATTCTCATTGCATGACAATGTACCTCATATGGAGCTCTACGGGTACTGATTGCATCATTTTCATTGAAAACAGGAACGACTCTGAGATTCAACAAGGAATTCACAGTATCAATAAGCTGCACCCTGAAACCTGGGTCCTTGAAGTCCCTATCAGTCACAACAAGTTGAGATGATGCTACATCCAGCTGCAAAGAAAATGTATTAGTTACTAAGAATTTAAGAAAATTTTATCAAAATATAAGATGACATGAATAGAATTAAGGAAAAGGCGATGTGAAGTGAAGATAAATTTTTGCAATTAAGTTCAGAGCATACCTGAGTGAATAAGGCATCATACAAAGCCATTAGACCACTCTGACCAACAGCTGCACATGCCTTTCCATCCAGTTCTTCCTGTGGCTTCTGTAAATCAGCAAAGCTGCAAAATAACAAGTTATTTTGACATCAAAGAATAAAATCATAAATCTAGTGGGCCTTTTAGAAGAATATTTCAAAGTTTCTTTTTAACTAGCACACACTTTGGTGTTAGCAAGATGGTTGATTTTGAATCTCCACCCAAATTGCAAACCGTCACTTCATGTTGATGGCCAAGAGCTCTCATCTCAAGTCATAACTTTCTCTTACCATTGCAATACGTGCCTCTACATAAGATGGCTACTTTATTGGAAATCTGTTGCTAATAGGCATAACATCTCTGATGTTAGTGGCACACTGAAGGATATCATAGCTAAAGATTTGAGTAGTACTGGTCAAGCTAGACAACCTCAGAAGTAGGAAGGTTGCAACTCATTGTTGTTGTTGCTGGCCAAGCATCTAATTAGCTGATCAGAAATTCATGAAATGAAACTAATCATTGAATGTAAAGAAGAACGATTTCGAAGGATCTGTTAAGCTAAAAATATGTGAATGCAAAATGCCTGAAAGAGGTTAAGATAGTGTCGGAGTGGCCAATATATGAATCTCCCAGAAAAATCAAAGAAAGATGATAAGTGTGCCTCTAAATCATCATAATCCTAGATATCAAGTGCTCATTAAAATATTGACAAAATTTCCTACACAACTTATAAATACTTTCATGATACAGATTTCTTTACTTTTTCATGCACCAGAACATGAGAAGAGACGAGTCACAAAGAAATGTGGAGGTAGAAGACTATGTAACAATTAAGAATTTCTTCATTGGTAAAAAAAATGTTGGGTTAATTGCACATAGGCCCCTTATCACTGTTTTTCACTAACTACCCATGTGGTTTTGTTCTTGCAGATAGACCCCTAGGTTATTTTTTATTTTGTTTTGACTTTTCCCAAGGTGAAATTTTGACAGATATTATATCTAAGGCTAAAATTAGTGATATATTAGAGGGTAAAAGAGAGAAAAAAATCAACTCAGGAGGTCTATCTGCAACAATGAAACAACAGGGCTACTGAGTTCAAGATGACAATATGAATGGGGTCTATGTGCAATTAAACCGATAACTTTTTACTGTTGAGGAACAAAAATGAGATAAGCATAAGCTAGGAAGAAACAAGAGGAAAAAGGGTATAACAAAACCTACAGAACTGAACAAAATTTGTGAGGTGTGATACTTAAAAGTTCACTTTCTGCTGGATATTTTTAGTTTATCTAGGAAAGGACTGGCTTCTGATTAATGGATAATAAAGGTACTCTTGGATGAAATTAGAGAGACCAACCGGAAACAATTAGACTGCAGAAGCATTGGCCTGAGTATGCCCAGAGCAAAAATAAATAAATTGTTGACATGAAAGGTCCGCGCGATGTGCTATATTCAACTTTCAAAGATTCAATTCTTGAATTATATTGCAGAAGCATTGGCCTAAGTATGCCCAGAGAAAAAATAAATAAATAGATGACATGAAAGGTCGGCTCAAGTTCCTCCTGAATTTTATGTTAAGTCATCTCCAACCACTCTCCAAAATGGGGATCCCTCCAAATTTGAAGAGTGAATCATCTCCAATCACTCTCCAAATTTGGAGAGTGAAGCTAAAATTTGGACTCTTCATATTACTATTCAACTTTTATTATTTATAATTTTGCCACTTTTAACTATTTAATTTCTTAAAAATTACCACTTTGCCATCATTCTAAGTAATTTAAATTAGATGTTTAATTTCAAATAAATATAGTTAAAAAATTATTAATTGATGTATGCTTTGTCACCGTTATTTTAGATTTTATTTTTTTAATATGTTGTATTGTATTATTAATATTGGGTTCATTTTAAAGCTCTCGTCGACACATTTCTAATGTTATAATTTTTTTCCAAATAAATTATTAAAAATAAAATTATTAATGTAAACTATATCGAACATTATTAATTTATATGGCTTTTTTTGACAAAAAATAAAAAGAAAAATATTTAGAGTGTGGGTTGGAGTAACTCTCCAAATTCCACTCTCCAAATTGGAATATTCTAGGAATATTCCAATTTGGAGAGTGGAATTTGGAGATGCTCTTAGATGTGATATATTCAACTTTCAAAGATTCAATTCTAGAATCTACTCTATGCTAGCTGAATTTTTCCCAAATTTTCTTCAGACAAATGTGTTCGTCGAAGCTCATACCACATGAATAAAGTTAATACTGATGGAGTAAGGAGATAAACCTGCTGTTGACAAGTTTTCTATACTTCAACCTCTGACGACCGACGCCAACTGCACCAGAAGTGACAAGGATTATCTCGAACCCTTGACTGTTCAGTTCTTTAAGCTGCAAAAAATCCATGGCAATTATAAAGTGGTACGAGATAAAGATCAGAGAGTTAGCAAGTGAACACATACCTGCTCGCAAAGAACTCCCAGCCTTCCTACGGCTAATCTTCCATCGCCTCTAGTAACAACGGCAGTACCTACCTGTAAAATTATACAGAACAAAGCAAAGTTTTAACTCAAAAGTAGCACATTTCGTCAAACATTTGCAGGTGGTAAAAACTAACCAACAATTTGCCATTTAAAAAAGATTAGGCAAAGGTAATAATAAACTTCATTCAAAAAGTTAATTGCTTTTGTAGAATGAATTGATAAAACAACTTATGCAATGTCTAAGAGCAACTCCAATGGTACTCCATTCCTCTATAAATGGAGTACCATTGGCTCCAATGGTGCAACTGTTGCACCTTCTATATTAAGATGGTGCTACAGTAACCCTCTATATTTGAAGGGTTTGGGATAATATAGAGGGATCCCTCTATAATACTATTCATAGATTTTAATTCCAATTTTGCCTTCCCATCTCATTATAATTTTTCATAAATACCAATTGTATCCTTGAATATATTTAAACTAATTATTTAACTTAATATAATTTTAAATTTACTCATCTATTTTAAATAAAAATTATATCATTGAAATTGTCTTGCCGAAACCTTCAAAATGAGACTAATATTTAAACTTTTAATATTAATTTCAAATGTAGTTCTGAATGTAGTTCCTTTGGGGCGGGTTATATAGATCCCCACGTATTTATTTTATTAACGAATATTTTTATTTTATTCTATTAAAATAAACTAATTTAAAAACGACTCTAAAAATATTCAATATTAATCTCATTTAAAATGATTCGACGAGACGGTTCTAAAGGTATACTTTTTGTACAAAAAATAATAAGTTTTAATTATTTTATTTACATCATTAGTTTGTTAATGATAAATTAATTCATATAAATATAGAGTATACCATTGGAGCACAACTTTTACAAATCCTCTATATTTGAGGAATCTTGAAGAATATTCTCTTCAAACCCTCTAAATATAGAGTATATCATTGGAGATGATCTAACAACGACGACGGAAATATATCCACCTCCATAACAACAAACATAATACTTTCGCATGAAAAACATAATAATGTATAAGAAGCATCAAATAGCGTTAATAGTAACCTTAACAATATTAAGAAAATAAAAAGAAATATTAACAAAAAGAGAGGATCTTTTAGGGGTTGTTTGGTTGTATGTTTTTACCATGTAAAAGGATGGAAAGTGTAAAAAAGTGGGTCCCAATGTCACTTTTCATCACTTTCAATTGTTTGTTTGTAGTTGTGAAAATAGTGTAAAGTGATTTCATATGCTGATGTGACTTGTAAAGTGATTTCATAAAAAAAAGACATGATTTTAGGAGAAAACTGACATTGAAGTCAGAAAAAATAATAAAAAATAATTCCAAACAATATGATTATTTGAGTTGGGACCACTTTTTACACTTTCCAAACAAACAATTAATGTTACATTTGCAAACCAAACAAGTAATTTATGATTCCAATGGAATCAAAAACAAACAAAGAAAAATATACAAGTGAAATTGATAAGGTGGACAACAACTTTCCAAGTTGTGTCATAAATACACAATTTTACCAACAACAACCAAACAGCCCCTTACTTTTTCTACAAATACGTAGAGAGAGCACTTCTTTCCAAAGATATTCATATGCAAGTTAGCACATCTCATCAAACACTTCGTGAGTTGTAAAACTAACTAAAGAATTTGCCATTTAAGAAAAATATCTGTGAGTTAATTACTTTGGAGGATGAATTATGAAACAAAAATTTGCAATTTCAATATAACATAGACAGAAAAATATAGATATCAGAAGAAGAAACATAATTGCTGGCACATGACAAAAATATAAATATATTAACAAGCATAGAATTGCATTAAAAATAACATCACAAAACTTAAGTAAATAAATGGAAATAAAAATTAATTACCATTATTTTAGTAAAGCAAAAAAAAAGAAACATTAACGAAAAAGAGATCGAGTGATCTCTTCTTCCATTTTAAACAAACATATCACTACAACATTCTTATTGGTTCACAGAAAGAAACAAACAGTATTAAGCCAGCTAAATTTTAGATTTTTTTTTTGGGTTAATAAAGGAGACACTCAAACTAGTTAGTTATTAATAAAATAATCAAAATATCAAGAAGAAAAATCTTAACCACGATTATTTGATGAAAATTGACAGGCTTCAAAATAAAATTTTCAGGTTCAACAGCCCACCCAATAAAAATTTTCAATAAATCATAATAATAACAGAAAATTATACGATTAAGTGCTCAAATTGTAGAAAATTTACGCGATCAATAAATGCGAATTTCTAGGGTTAATAATCAAATTAAAATACTAAAAAATCATCAGAGAAACCACTCACTTTGACGATAATGCGCTTCACATCTCTCATAAAATTCCTCGTCGGATCCATTGTCGATCGACCAGAAAATCTTCAAGAAAAATAATTTTGAATTTTACTTTTTTTTTTCTTCTTCTTCTTCTTGAAATTCTCGAGAGATGAAATGGGTTGGTTACTACTTCTCGTGGCCGTCCGGTCTCCAAATTTATAGATAGACGGTGGGCCCAGGGGCCGTTACGTGGCGGCGTAGTGTTGGTCGCTGTCTCGCCCGGGTCTCGTGATCCAGCGGTGCGGAATCCCGAGGCGCCTTTTGTCCTTTCCAAGGAAATTTAGCGCGCACCTTTCCTCGCCTTGCTTCTCGTGCTCGGGCAGGTTCACTTTCATTTGCTAGCAACGTGTAGGGTTACGAGAAAATTGTCAGACAAGCCCTCGTAACTTTCAAAAATATCATAAAACTCCCACTTAAGTAAACGGATCACCATAATATGACTTTCCAGTAACTTCGAGATTTTCTCGGAAGATTCCCGTTAACTTTGAGATTTTATCAGAAATATTTCAAAGTTAAAAAGAGGTTTTCTAATAATCCACAAAGTGGTTTTCTGATTTTTTTTTTTTTTTCATAGTTAGAGAGGGCTATCCTATTATTACCATCCATATAAGGGACATGTTGGACTGGGTCATTCATTCATTTGAATGACCGAGTGTAAATTACAATATTATCGCAATATGTGTCCAAAGTATTTTTCTTTTTCTAACAAGGTTACGTGCACAACATTTTTTATTGTGTTTTATTATATTAATTTAGACCCTCAAATCTTTATTGATTCTAGGGGCTGTTTGGTTGGTTTCCTAAAAACCAAGAAAGGGAAATCGGTACAAGGAAATCAATAAAATAATATTTTTATCCATTTCCATCCCTAAAACTCACCCACAACATCCAATAAAATATTATTTTTATCCTCCAACTCATCTCATTTCATCTCCTTTCTTATCTTTAAAAATAAACCAAACACAATAAATGTGTCACATCATCCAACTCATCACATCTCATTTTATCTCATTTTTAAAAATCACACACATCATCCAATAATATTGTGACAACTCATCTCATCTCATTAAACATTCCTTTCCATCCATTTCCTCAAAAAAAACAAGAAATCAATTTTCTTAAGTACGTGTCACATCATCCAATAATATACCTCCAACTCATCTCATCTCATCTATTTTCTTATTTTTAAAAACGAACCAAACACAAACAACCTCAAAACATCATCCAATAATATACCTCCAATTCATTTCCTTATTTTTTTAACCAACCAAACAACCTCAAAACAAGTTTTTTAAAAAATCACTCACATCATCCAATAATAAGGTGACAACTCATCTCATCTCATCTCCTATTCTATAATTTCCTTCTTTTTTAAGCCAACCAAACAACTTCAAAATAATTATAATAGGAAATAGGTTTCCTATTTTTTGATTTCCCAGTTTTTTTTTTGCCAAACGAACAGCCCCATATGGACCATTAATTCTATACTCCCAAACCTCCATATTATGTTTGAAACAAGGTCTTATCTCAAACCTCCATATTATGGGTTTGGTTCGAAGGAATTGATGTCTAATGTAAAATTAATTATGATGTAAGGGTCTAATATGACAAAACGAGAACTTCCCCACTCCCTTTTGCTCCTTATTTTCCGTGCATTGCACTTGTGATGATGCGCTCGCTTCCGTTGGCTAGCGACCCGTAGGGTTACCTTTTTTTTATTCGTACGCAACAGCCTACTGGAGATTTACACGTATCCGTCTATTTCTCTCTCCTGCATTAATAATTATTTTATTGCAATTTAATAATGTTTTATTTTAGTTGAATGGTTGACAATAAGGAACTCTTTGGTTCATTCCCTCAAACTAATACTATGCCCACGTGTTGCTTCAGATATTATTTACAAAATTATATCTATCTTCAAATTAATAATATAATATTATATATAATTATTTGGCAAAACTTTAATGATAAAGTTTCTACTATGATTTATAGAGTGATTTTTTCAAACTAGTTAACAAGATAATACACCAATTACCAAGTTTTATTAATTTTTTATAATAGACCAAAATAGATTTATATTTATAAAGTATTTGATACAAGAACAAAAAAGTTATGAAATGTTTTTTCAGCTTGAACAGTGGATAAAGGTCCAAAAAATCATTGTAGCATACAGAGGATGTTTAAATTTCAAAAATTATCACTGTATGATGAACAATGTTTAAATGGGAAAAATCATTTCAGCGCAAACAGTATGTCTAAGGCTGTAATTCTACTGTAGCATGAACGAAAATTTTAAAATTGTGCAACATATTGTAGCAAGAATAACATGAACAATAAATTTACTATTCTGAAATATACTGGAGCAAGAATAGTGTTTCCATAACACAAATAGTAATTTTAAAAGTTTGCTTTCAAGTTAGAAGAAGTAGTAGTAGATAATAGGAATAAGGAAAGGGTGTTACAATAGTCTTTTTAATGGTTTCTACATAATTCGAAGAAAACCTTTTTTTTTTCAGGTTAGAAATATTGTGGAAACAATTTTGTTTATTATTCTTTAGTCTAGTTCAAAAGGTAAAAAAATGGGAATGGAAAAGTTTAACTAATGGGATTAAAGGTGAGTGTGGATTTTTTCAAGAAAAAGGACAAAACGTCATATTTTCATCCTATTCACACTTCACACCCAAAACCGGAGAAATTCGGTCGCTACAAAATACACCCATTTTTTCCTACTTTTATAAAAACGTCATTCTATAACAAGAGTGGAAACAAACTGGGTTTTAGGAAAACTTGACAAACGTTTTTGCTACTACTAGTTGAGATGTACATTCAATGCATGTGGTTAAATATCATGATTATTTAAATTGATAAAAATAGAATAAAAATAAAAGAAGAAAATAAATTTTTTTTGTGGGATTGATTGATCATCAACTCAATAATCTTTCTCTCGAATAAAATATTGTCATTGTTTCCTTCAACCCAGACTGTGACCACGTGATCTACTATTTGTGAGTTATAAACACATTAATCTAGTACAACATCTCTATTTATTAGTATCTTGAAGTCTTTAAAAGATAGGTGATCATTCAATTCGCAAAAGAATTTTGCATATGGATTTACTTGTAATATGTCCATTAAATTTTTAGTTGTGGCTTGACTCGTAATCAAGTTAAATTTTAGTTGTGGTTTGACTCAAATTCAAGTTAACTTCTAGTCGTTGTTTCGCTCATATTTATATTATCTAATATTCTCATTCAATTTTATAGTTCATTCTCTGTATCGTAGAAGTAAAACTAAAAATATGAATAATTATTTTCTACGAAATTAGAGCAAAGAAATTATGATATATTTCGTCATGTGCTCTAAATATTAAAAAAATTTGATGCAAGTTCCCTATCAAATATTACCCCAAACGATGTGGATGAAAAATACTATTATAACTCACTTACTAAGGGTAATTATATTGTATATAGGACACATAACTCATCTGGAATATCCACATCTACTAAGTAGATTTTGCTGTTGTGAGAACAATATGTTAGTGGCTCGTATTCAAATTTTTTGGCTCTATAAAAGACACAAGAATTTACAATGCAAAGCTTATATATCGTAAAGAACATATTGGTTCATGGAAATTTTTTCCTAATAATGATATTATTACAATGATATTACTATTCAATATTAAACCAATTTTATTATATATGATTATATGATCCTTTTTAATAAATTATAAAGTATATATATGGAAACCTCGATGCTTATAGCCTGTAGTTGGGCTCCACAAAACAGGTTAACTTTACATTATAGTTTGCTATTTGTAGTACTTATTTGGGTGGAAAGTTGTTTCCATTGATGACTTCATTACAACTTTGGACGTTACAAAAAACTCAAGAAAATAGTCTTTTTATAAGACTTTTAACACAATAGAAATAAATTACAACTCTCTTTCAAACTACACATAATAGTAGCTAGTTTATCTCCTATTGCTTGCGTAAGATCTTTGCTGGTGTCGGGGTTTATCCGTGGATCGCCTACGGATCGGATCCGGTTGATAGAATGATTAATCAGAGCTCCTACTTCACCAATGAAGTATTCGCTAAAGTACTGATATCGACCAAGCGAAATCAGTACTCTTCTCGAGATTAAGACCAAGCCTAATCTCAAAGAAAGGGGGGACGGGGCTTCAGATCATTCGAAAGACTCCTTCTTTATCCCGAAGTTCGCTGGGATCTAGCTAGCCTCCTCTGAAATTCCGTGCTCCTTAGCTCTTCAATCCAGCAGCACCTCGTCCTCTTGATAAAATTCCTGCCCCCTGTGAATGGGGACCCTAGTGTTAGACCCTAGAGGGGGGGTGATTAGGGTCTTATGCTAATCTAATCCGATTTATATGCCAATTAAAATTACTTAACAAATATATTCTTGCAAGATAGATATACGAGAGATATAAGCAAGAATAAGCAATAAGAACAATGAGATATATCCTATATGATGAAATATATATGTAATGATATATAAACTAACACAAGATGATATATCCTACCAAAGAGATATACAATATGATATATGTAAGGATATGTCAACTAACACAAGGGTAAACAAATTAACTACAAGTGTGATAGGGCAAAGTGATCAACAAGCAATACACAAAGGCGGTGTAAGATATGAACATGAAAAACAAGTGCGCCAATGCAATCACAAACAAAGGATATGTTTACGAGGTTCGGTCCTCACGACCTACGTCCCCGCTCCTCACCTCGAGGAGATCTCCACTATCACAATCGGGTTTTCTACGTTCACCCGAACAACATTTACACCTCACAATACAATCACTATGCAATCACATCTCACACACTAAGTGTTGGTCCTAGCCCGTGTCCTCCTCCTCAAGTGCTCGGTTATAACCTCTCCCTAGGCACGTCAATCGACGCCACTCCTCTTGGATTCGACCCCGTCTCTCACCACACACTTCTCTCGGTGTACAAGTGTATTACAAGTGAATCCTCACAATTAGGCTCAATACAAAGTGTTTGTTCTCTACAATGAATGAGAACGAATTATAAGCTCACTCTCTAAGATACACAATCCCACAACCCAATTATACTATGAATGTAAATACAATAAGCTCAAAGGTTGTGTGTGTACAAAGAGATAAATAAAATCAACTAAACTCAATATAAACACTAGCTTAATAAAATGATAATGACAATAAAATATAAAGCTAGATTGAGTTTAGAAAACTTCTCCAATAAATGACAAGAGTGAGAGAGAGATGATTTGAAGCCCAAACACCAAATATTATCTCCTCAAGCTCTTGTGAAATTATCTTCACAAACTAAACTCTTAAACACTCTTTTAAACAAACACAAAACACCCTTAAACTTGTTTAAACAATTCTCTTCATTAGTTAAACAAAAGATCAGCAATGGGGTATTTATACCCTCTAAGAATCTCAGCCAAAACCCCAAAATAAATGACAGAAAAGCCCCCAGCAAACAGCTCAGGAAATAGCCGTTGGAAAAGCAACGGTCATATTGGCGGTCGACCGAAAATATTCGCGGTTGACCGCGAAGAACGAAAAGCACTGAGAAACTGTTCTGGACGCTCGTCGGTCGACCGGAAATTCCAGCGGTCGACCGATGGAGCTCTTCGGTCGACCGGACCAGTCGACCGACAGACTCTCTGTCGCATGCTGACGGCGAAAACAAATGAACGGTCGACCGGTTCGGTCGACCGAACACTGACATATGAAAATCTGTTTGTGAAAACTGTTTTTCTGATTTTAAAACGCTGTTTAAAAATATCAAACAAATTCCAAAAAATGTAAAACTTTGGAGAATGATTGTAGACATGATAATAAACATGCTACAATGACTGGTTTCGAAAAAGGACTTCCCAAATGAAAAATATCATCATTTTACAAAATAGTTCAAAACATGAAAATATGAGATACTTGAATTTTGATGTTTTGACATAAACCAACTTTTGAAACTTTGTGAAATGTTTTTATAGACTTAGTAAAACATGTATAAACTAATATTGAAGTCTACAAACTAAGAATACAATATTTTCACAAAATTGCATATTCTATGCAATAAATACCAAAACACAATAGTAAATATGAAATACATGATTTCATATTTATAAATATGAAAACTCAGAAACTATGTATGTATATATATAACTATATATATGCATAGAAACCAAAACTTATGTATATATATATAACTATATATATATATACGAAGAAACCAATAAAATGTGTGTGTGTATTATATTGAGCTTAGAGTATCTAACACACATAATATAAACTCCTAAACTACATTACCCAAGCAATCTTGATCTTCATTGTAGCTCAACTTGGTACACGTTGCGGATGAAGCTAAACTTGGATCTTGAACTTGAATTGTACGATGCTTCACTCCACAATTCCGCTAACCTCCTCTTGATATGATCGTGTAGGCTTAATCCATCCATCCTCCAACAACGTTGTTTGTCTACAATAAATACAAAAACAGAAATACTAGACAAACAACATTAGTGGTAAATTATTTGTTGAACATCATCAAAACAAGAAGGCCAACACCTAGACTTGTATTTATAGGGCTTTGGATGCGGTTATTTGGATAAGAACAAAGGATTTGGCCATATCTTCAGTTGACAACGGCCTAACCCTATTTAGAGATGATATCTAATCAATTGAAATACTCTGTAACGAACAAATTCTGATAAATATCAAGAAACACGTCAAAAAACGTGTTTTGGGCAGTTACGGGTGCGCGGTAGGCCACGGTGACCCGTGTGAGTGCGGGTCACCAATTGGTGACCCACATGCCCGTGGGTTACCTCTTGGTGACCCGCGTGTGCGCGGGTCACCAAGTGGTGACTCGCGCCCCACGCGGGTTCCGAGGTTTTTTTTTGAGCTTTCAGTGTTTCTCGACTTTCCCGGACTTGTACTTTCTGCCATTTTACGTATTTGATCGTCTTGTTGACTTGTACGCTTCGCTAACTTGCTTCATGCACTCATTAGCTTCCTGATGGAACTTGGAACTGGCCGACAAGCACGGCGGCCATTTGGAGATGGTCGACAAACGCGGCGGTCACTTGGAGCTGGCCGACATGCGTGACGGGCACTTGTATAATCCTTCTTATCTTGGATGATGACGTTCATTGTCTTCTCTTCGTCTCGAGCTGAGTACGGGAACCTATAGGAATTTTTAGACGCATACAGATACCCCATCCAAAGTGTTTCAACATCATTCTTTTATAGAGGAGACTGAAATACTTCGGATATGATACGTCAAAACATCATTAAAATTTTTTAAACTTTAGAGGGGTAATTTGCAATGTACTAAACTTTAAGAGTGTTTTTTTGTAAATTTCAAATGTAACAAATTTTTAATTAGTTATGTTCTTTTCAAAAAAGTTATACGTAATATTGACCATGAAAATTTTTTCCTAAACCTATACTTTTAAAAGGTGTATGATATTTTTTGCAAAAATTTAATTTTTTAGGGGTTGTTAGTAATTTTGCATATTCGTTTTAGTGTCTATATGTTAGAAATTCTCTTGATTTTTTGTAAATTATGAATTTTAGGGGTTTTTTGTAATTTTTTAAACTCATAGGCCTTTTCTACAGATTGTAAATTATTTATAGACTATTTATAATTCATATGCTTTCAATTTACTAATTAATTTGAAATTCTCAGGGTGTTTTTATAAATTTTAAATTTTAAAGGTTTGTTTATAATTTTTGAAAATTTAAGGGTATTTTCTATAAATTATAAATTATGTGGGGGATATTTATAATTACTATATTTTTAATGTACTGTTAGGTTGGAAATTATCAGTATTTTTATAAATTTTATAATTTCGAAGGTTTTACTTTGCAATTTGTAAAAATTTTAGAGTGTGTATTGTAAATTTCATAAATTTTCAGGGGTTGTTTGTGTTATTTGTAGTTTTTTAGTGTGTTTATAGGTTTAAAATTTTCAATGTATTTTTTTATAAATTTTGAATTTTTAGGGGTGTTTTTGTAATTTTTAAAACTTATAAGATATTTTCTCCAAAGTCAAAAAACTTTTAGTTTCTAGCTAGCATATGTTTTTCAGAATTCTCACCAAATTGAAATAAGTAAAAATTTATTATTTTCAATGTGCTTTAATAAATTTTTGAACTTGTAGGGGTGTTTTTACAATTTAATAAATTTTCAATGTTGCACATGTTCCCCTAAAGTTTGGAGTGCTTCAATCTCTCTTACCCCTCCCCCCAACCTCCCTCCAAATTTTTTTTAAACTTTTCTCATCATATCTCCTATATGCAATTTACATGTAACTAAAATCTTATTGAGAGAAAAAAAAAATCCAAAATTAAAGAAGGGGTATGATTATACATGACAGATGAAAATGTTTCAGATTTCTCATAGGAAAATTTTAGTTATTTGTAAATCATACAAAGGAAAGTCCGCCTATGGGGGTTTTCGGAAATACCCCACAGTGTGCAACACCCTCCAATTAAAGTTTGTGTGCGGGGTTTTTTTGTTTTTGTGTGTGTGTGTGTGTGTGTGTGGGG
>BQKN01001011.1:51851-89025 GCA_022839385.1 Asparagus kiusianus
ATATGGTCATTAATGCATACTTATATATTTTTAAGTATATATTATCATTAATGTATACTTATATATACTTACATATAATATATAGCTATATACTAATATGTAAGTATATACTAATACATACCTATATAGTATAATAAAATTAATCTAATTTTTTAAAACAATTTTTAACAAAAAATCAAAAAATAAAATAAAATAAAATAATGAAATACGGCCTGACCCGGAGCCTGGCCCGAGCACTCCGGGTCCGGGTCCGAGTTCGAGCTAGGCATTTTGCCTGGTCCGGGCCCAAAAATCTGGGTCAGGCCGGTCCTTTTGGACAGCTCTAGTTAAGATCAATCCAGACTAGCTCTGGACCAACTTAATCCAAATTAGTTCCAGACCACAGGGGATGTGGATGTCATTCCTGACACTGCTGTTGGGCAACGACCCACCAAAAAGCCAGTAATTTCAATGTGATTATTGTTCTACTTAATCTGGTTACGTCTGTTTATCAAACAACATAAAGTATAAGTTTACATACGTTAGTCATCGATAATACTATATATTTTAAACAAACAGAAGCGACGCTGTAAGAGGTCTCTTTCAATGAATCGGCGACGATTCTTTCTTCAAAGACTCGTCAACCGGCGTAGCCGAGAGAGAGAGCCTTCGTCAGAGTTTGGTCACGCTTCTCGCACGAACTATTAAAACAATTTCCTTTTCGGAACCAATCTTTGCCGAACAATGCAATTAATCTTGGTTTGCGATTTTATTCGAACTGGTCAGCCTTATATATAGTTACACGTGTCCCCCCCTATTTAACTATCCTCCATTAATTACTGATTTAATGGAGTTTCATAATGTGTGATGTTGGTTGTATTGTCACTAAACCTGCACATGATTAAATAGTCCTGGATGCGTTCTTGGCCACCCACGTGTCTCAAGAGGCCGCTGAAGTAATCTGTTTGTTCGAATGTCTGCTGGGGCCTGGGAGCAGATTCTTGCGACGTAAGAAAATTATATTTTAGTCCAAAACTACATAGAAAGAAAGAAAGAAAGATAGCCATACAATGAGTCAATGACAAAGGAAATCAATCAGTCCAAAACTAGTTTTGTTATAGAGTGGAAGCATGAGCACATCCCCGACCATAACTCTAAATTCTAAATTTCATATGGGATTTTAAATTTTAAAATCTCATGTGAGACGCGGTGTACTGTAGTAAATAAGAGAGAATGTATGATTAGAATTGTGGTTAAGGATGTGCTCCTATCATTTTCCTTTGTGAAATTTATCTAATCCACAAGTTACGATTTGTAAGAGTTATAACGAGGTGGAGGTAATATTTTAGTCCTTTGTAAAAGCCCAGTCGAAATCATGAATAGACGTAACATTGATCTTTTTCAATCAAACGGCGACGATTCTTTTCCTATAATAAAAGTCTTTTGTTTAGAGGTTAACAAATCCGAACTTGGAGTATCGACAGCCTATCATAGTCAATTCATTTATTATTTTATTATTGGGTAGCCAATGATCAACTCACACCTATGGAATATTAATTAACTCGGTTTAATGGGTCCGAAATTGGAGGTTAACCAACGTCTCATGTTTAATTAAATTCTTAGGTGGAGGGGGCATGAATCATATGATTGAGAAATTGTTTGCTCAATTATAGTTGCGAAGTTAGAATTGGTTTTCTTCGAGTTTGTCCTCTTGCTCTCTCTTGATGCACATGTGTTGTCTTCATGATGCGGACCAAACTTGTCAGATTCTAGGATCTGCTGCAATTTTAATGTTAAGGTTAAGACTTTAGATCCAATCAATATTATCCAAGTATATATAGCGTTGAAATATATTTTCCAAATATATAGGAAGTGATTTTTTGCTCAATAAACTATGGTAACTACTCATGAAAGTATATTTTAAATACTTTTTACCGCTAATGTAAATGTAAAAGTAAAACCTTGCAACAGATCATAGTCGGTATGAATCATTGTTGGATGCGCCATAAGGCGATCCTCGCTACACATACTCTCAACCACTCATTAGGGGGGCAACTTACAGATTTACCCCTTATTTAGCACATGTAAAGGTAGAACCATTCGCGTCGTATGCTGGCGGTTCTGATAGGAATAGTCCTCTACGATCCTAGCATAAACTTTGACCACAAGCTTAGTTGGAGCCATTTTAGTATCATTGAAACTTATAATAAGTTGCTTATATAAGTTGATTAAAATAAATTGCTTATAGAAGCAACTTATATAAGTTGCTAAAATAGTTGTTCGATAATCATATATTAAAAGCTGATTCCAAAATCAATTAAGACGTTTGCCAAAATTGTCTATAAATATCATCGTGTAAAGATAGTGAATCTGCTTCTAAAGGCACCCCTCTAAAAACATAAGCAGTTTCAATAAACATATAACAAAAAAGTTTAGATAAACATATAACAAAAAGTTTCGACCAAACATCATTGACGTCTACTTCTGAAAATCAAAAGCAAAAGCACCACAAAAAAAAAAAAAAAACTGGTAGGGGTATCGTAAATTTGGATCCAGGTCAGGCAAAATGCCCTGCCTGAATGTACCAAGCTGGGTCCGGGTACGGGCAGTTGCGGGCTGGGCCGACTATTTCCATTTTCAATTTTATTTGCTAAAGAATTAATTTATTTGCAAAAAATAAAAAAAGTAGGTTTTTTATAAGGAAAAAAGATGCAACTTCAAAAGTATTTAAAAAGATGTGAAATTTTGCCCTTCGTGCACATAATAACAGTGCTAACAACCACAACTATTGCGCCAGCATATGAGAATCGAACCCATGCTCCTCCACAGGGGAAGCAACACAACTTTGTCATGTGACCTACTAGGTCGCCCTAAAAAGATATGAAATCATTATAAAAAAAATTCAATCTTATTATTAATCACTTAGAATTATACAATTTACAAATTTCAAAGAGATAAAAAATATCAAAAAGAAATTCTATTTTTTATTAATCTCTAACAAGTATAATTTTTTTAAAAAACATCGCATCATAATAGATGAATACATCCCAACTAGTTTGGCCCCTCCGCATTAATATTAATATCATATGTAATTCTTTTTTAATTTAATTCTTACAAATTTATAGCTTCAAAACTAAAAGTCACAGATAACTTTCTATTTTTTTTCTGCAGTGTCATCTGCTATCATAAAATCTTAAAGTCTATCTTCAAAATTAGCAAAAAAATCGATGTTTTAGTGTTTCTTTTCGAACGCCCATCAATTTTGTAAATACATTTCTGACTCTACAGTAGACGGATCTAGCAATGTTCTGTGGTCATTAATCAAACGTCCTAATATGCTAACAGTGCCTTCTGAAGCTATGATGGAAATATGCACTATTAATAAATCACGAATCATAATGGAAAACACATGATATGAAGTCGTTCTATATACTTTTCACCATTGTAAAAATATTAAATACCCGACTATTCTGACATTTAACTAAAGGTGCAACTAAATATTATTCAAGTTCAGAAACTTCCCTAACGGATGATGATTCATGACTACCACCACTACTCATACAACAAGTTAGTCTATCTACTAACATCTACCTATCAAATAAATATGATCCCGTACTCAATCTAGAGCTCATAGCCGTAGGAGCTGTAGCTTGAGATCTTCCACTATGTCTACCTGAATACTCTTCATATAACTTTTAATAATAATGTTAAACTATGTTATAACGAGTAATAGTAGTAATAGGTTCATTCGCATCAGTTTCTATAAGCATGTTTTATATAAAGAATTCAATAAATTTTAAAGACCAATATCCTGCAAGCATGAATAAATGAGAATACCCAAATCAAAAATTATAAGAATAGGCATAAAATACTTATTAAGTTTTCTTTCCATTTGTATAATCATATTTGAAAAATAATTTTTCATGCAACAAGTATTAAAAAAATTTTGATCATTGAAAACGCATAAAGTAGCTTGAGTAATAGTTGAATAATAACAACTAAACAATATAACGGTAGCTTCATAAAAAACTTGTACCATGTCCTTTACACAAGGCATAGTGGTCTATTCTTCTTTAATTAGTCATATACAGAGTAAGCACCAGAACAAGAATTAGAAGTATAGAAATGAATACAATTAATTACTGTTTCTTTATAATCTACTGCTACACTTAACATTAAACAGTGGACTTCTACCTATGGTCAACATCTTATAAAACTTTTTTAGGCCTCATATTTTTCTTCTACAAAATTATTTTTATCTTTTAAGCCTTTGTTTAGAAGCATTTAGAAAATAAGTAATAAACCTAAATGTTTTGTCATAATTTTAATTTTATCAAATACACTTTGCATAATTAAATTAAAAATATAACACATGCTCTAATATGAAAAAATCACCCTGATATGGAAATATCAAAGATAATTCGATATGATCTACCACTACATTATTATTGTTTGCACTATCTAGTGAAAGAGTAAACATCCGTTTAGATTTTTTTATTTTGCAAGTTCTTCCATTATTAAATTTGCAATATTTTCATTAATGTGTGCTTCTTCAAATGAAATAAAAGAAACAACTCTTTAAATATTTACCAACTATCATTAATCTTATGTGTTGTGATACATAAAAAGACAATCGGTACTTTAGATGTCTAAATATTGAAAGTTAGAGAATCTACAACTTAAGTTTTGAAAATACACAATTAATTTTGGTTTTTTCTCTCAATAATATTCCATAATCATGTTGACAAGTGTGACAAGAAATTTTTTAAAGAGCGGGGCACGTACCCTCTTTAATCACATCTTCAAAGTCATCATCTTCTACCATCTTAAAAGGAATAGTTTTAAGGCAACAAAACTGATGATGCATTTATTGGCTCGAACTATGTCATAGCTCCATGTAACGAGGCCGCCTAAGGAAGATGATTGAGAAAGAAGATATTGCATGATGGCATGTTGAGATATTCCTTGCCAATTGTTGTGGGCCATTAAATGTTTGAGATGGTTAGTCTGGCTCTTATGATAAACTTGGAAGACTTTACCACATAGTACACAATTCGCGTTTTGGATGAGAGTGCGACTATTACTATCTTTGGTAATTCCAATTTTCTCAAAGAAAGGCCACACTTCCGATCTCAGCGTTTTAGAAATTAGAGGTGTTG
Source organism: Asparagus kiusianus (assembly GCA_022839385.1). Classification (NCBI taxonomy): domain Eukaryota; kingdom Viridiplantae; phylum Streptophyta; class Magnoliopsida; order Asparagales; family Asparagaceae; genus Asparagus; species Asparagus kiusianus. Next base: position 56,990 of record BQKN01001011.1, read on the forward strand.
GACTTCAGATTCGTGTTTCAACTTGGTAGTAGGACTCTTATCAGGAATTACAGGGGTTGCATTTCATCTTCGAAAATTTGGAAATTGGAGGAGGAAGCCAGTGGAATTGAGAGAATTACAGATTTAGTAGAGAGTATTTAGAGTATGAGAGAGAATATTAGAAAATATAAGAGAGTATTAGAGAGCGTTAAGAGAGAAGAGGATGATTTTAGTATGAGAAACCATACAAAAATCCTACTCTATTTATAGAGACAGTTCCCTAGTCAAATGACTAAGATACCTTTAAATTTTGGCCATTTTCAATCTTTTTAAGGTATTTTGGTCAAATGACCCAAAAATAGCAGTTTATGGCTGTCTTTTTTTGGGTATGCTTGAACCAGGCTAGAGCAGGCCGCCCGGGCTACAATGGCTAGTAAACAACTAGTTTACTAACCGTTATGCGGGTAGGGTTCGGGCCAGTCCAGGTTTTTGGCTTGAACCCGGTCCTGATGGCCAGTAAACTAACCGTTTGGGAGGGCCAGGTCCGGGTTATCTGACTCAGTGTCATGGCGTCCCAAATCAGACAGCCGTTATGCTGGTAGGGTTTGAGCCAGACCGAGTTTTTGGCCCGACCCGATCTTGATAGCTAGTAAACTAGCCATTTGGGAGGGCCGGGTCCGAGTAGCTCCAACCCAGTCCAGGTTATCTGACCCGGTGTCATAGTGTCCCAGGCCAGACGGGGTCTGGGACGAGTACCGATGAAGGCACTCGGATTCGAGCCCGAAACCCAGCAAGGCCCGCTTTTCTGACCTTTTCCCGGGTTCGTGACGGATACTACCCCAACCTGAACCGGGTGGATTCTGGGCAGGGTCCGAGTATCGGACTTTTTGGACAGCCTTACAAATTGGGCCTTAATATTCCTGTCTTCTTAACAGTTATTTCTTTTGTCACATTACACTATGTTGCATGGTTATCAACGGAGGGGAAGGGAATGGGAGGGGAGGGAAAGTATAGGGCAGAGCTAGTAAAAGATATAAAAGAAAATGGAATAACATGTTTCAGAGTTTGTTAAGGAAAAATAGAGAATTTTATATTTGTGTTAGTATTAGCCGTTGAATTCATATTGATAGTTCAAATTTTTTTTACCTCAATTACTCTCCAATCTGGAGAGGGAAATCAAATCATACACATTGGAGGTTAATTGAGGTTCATTTTCATCTCCCTTCCTCTCCATTCTCTCTCTTAAAAAAGCTCTCAAATGGAGTGAACTTAGATTTGATTGAAATGTCCATTGTGGGGTTACCAAGCAAACAACAAAAACCACATCACATATACGACAAGGCTCACATTGGACATGATACAATTCAGAAACAAACAATAAAAACCACATCGTATATACGATAAGGCTCACATGGACATGATACTGAACCTTTCCAAGACATGGTCATATGCATAATTTGGATCTCTGCATACTATTGAATTTTTACCATACACATTGCAATCCTAATTTAATTGCATGTTTACAAGAGACAAAGAAGTACACTGTACACATTGATAATGCTCACACAATACTTGTGCTTTGATGATGCCATACGCATCAAAACATAATAAAACAAAATAGGCAAATAGCTAGGTAAAACAAGTAAAATATTTTCGTAAATGTAATTTAGTGAATTTATACATTTCCCCCCTTTTTTTCAACGTGACCAATTGTTTAAATGACGACCGCACGTCGCCACAATTTAAGAGGGCAAATTACTAATTTGCTCCCACCGTTTTGCACATGTAAGCTTTAGAGCTGATTGCTTGTATGCGGAAGGTTCTCACCTGAAAAATAATACAGGCACACTCTCAGACACACCATACTCCACACCCCCTCTTTATCTACAGTGCATGGGGCCCCATCTCAGTTTTTTTTTTAAAAATTTGATGTTAGGCCCCCCTGCACTGTAGATAAAGAGGAGATGTGGTTGATGATGTGCCTGAGGGTGTGTCTGTAGCAGCTTCCTTCTCACCTTTCCATTCTACAAATTTTTTTAATAAAAAAAATGCTTTATTTTATTAAAGACAAGACAAAATGGGCAATTGGTCTTTTACGTGGCTAGGTCTTGTCAGTGCTATGAAGCGTTTAGCATTCTCACACCCACATAAACACGCACGCTGTATATTTATGTCCATCAAATCGTGGCTAGGTCTTTGTCAGTACTACATAGGCAGCATTCTCACACCCACATAAACGCGCGCACTATATATTTTGCGCATCAAATCCTTGAAATCTATTCCTTGTACTACCAAGAACCACTATTTATGTTAAGGTAAAATAAGATAATAATTTATTGTAAGAAAAATAACTCAGAGACCCCAAAAAAGAGACCCTTAGGGGACAGGTGAGGTGTCACCCCTTGGTGGGGTGATTTACTGTTCATGAACAGTAAATCACCCCACCAAGGTGAACAGTAAATCACCCCACCAAGGGGTGACACCTCACCTGTCCCACAGGTGTCCCCTTTTTTAGGGTCCCTGTAGCAACACCCTTATTGTAACATTATTATTTTGTTGTAACAAAAAGAAATATTACTGTAGCATAGACGTGACAGTGTTGCATTGTTAGAAATATTGTTTGGTATTTTTAAAATATATTACTGTAGCATAAGTGAGATACTGTAGCATTTTTAAAAAATATTATTGTAATATTTTTAAAAATATATTATTGTAGCATCTAAAAAACCTTGATTACTGTGGCGATAAAAAAAAGAGAAGGTTTTGCACGGGTTGCACATCAGTACTGATAAATCAAAAGCAAACAAAATACAGGAAAAGCATGGGTAACAGTAAAAAAAAGTTATTCCTAAAAAAATAAACAGCGCAGAAGCTAGGTCACGAGACAAAACACTGCATGGTAACACGTTTGCAAGGGAACGAGATCAGGATTCATAAGGGGCTGTTTGGATTAATTTTTTTTAGTGGTAAAAGAGGGGAAAACTGTCAAAAATGGCAGCTTTTTGACAGCTTTTCCCCAAAATCTGCTTTTTAAAAGCTGATTTTGGGGAAAAGCTGTCAAAAAGCTGCCATTTTTGGCAGCTTTCCCCTCTTTTACCACCCAAAAAACATGAATCAAACAGCCCCTAAGCTCTCGCTCCTCTATTCACACCCACGTACGCATCCCAATTAAAGTTTACCTAGTAGTAGTGCTCTAGTTATTATAGTGAAATCAAAGCTATCGACGATTAACTATATTTGCTTCTCTATATCAATTTCTAGAGTAGTCTAATGCGATATTTTTTTAAACTCATTTCGTCATATTCATCAATGATGGGGGCTAGGGCTATATGAATATGAGGCCCTTACTTTTTGTAATTAAAAAAAAAGAAAACTATTTTCTCTTTCTTTTGATCAATAATAGTCTTTTGATACAAAAAAAAAGGGGATTCGTTATTATTTTTCTTACGAATCAAATTGTTTACATAAAATTATCCACTTAGTTCGAATTGAATTATTTCTTTTACTTTTCTAAATATGACCTACTGTATAATGTGTTATATATACCACGAGTGAATTTGAACAGTTGTGAAACAAGCACGCACGGTTTTCATTCACTATGAGCATAAAATCAGATGTTATTAATTAGACTACTCTTGGTGAGTGCAGTATGAAGTACGAACTTCAAAATTATATTTCACCAAAGAAATGGACATAGATTTAATTAGTACAAACTATTATAAAGTTATTGAGACTTAATTAGGACAAAAAAGGATGGATCATGCGTGATATATGCGCATAGAGAAAAAAAAAACTTGTTCAAACTGTTCGGCTTAAAACTCTTGGTGGTAGAACGTAGATGAATACATTAGTATGCAACCATGTATAGTAAGGTACAGAGTTTAATATTAAAAATGATTATTTATAATAATAAAGGAGAACCCGGCCCACTCCGGGTGGTCTGGACGGTTGAGATGTTCCAATATGGCTTCCATTGTTTTGGATTCGATTTCCAGGTTAGCTTATCTCAAGAGAGCAGTGGTCTGGACGGTTGGGATGTTCCAATATAGCTTCCATTGTTTTGGATTCGATTTCCAGGTTAGCTTATCTCAAGAGAGAGAGAGATATGATCAAATCAATCTAACACTGCTTTATGTTAAATATATTTCAATATAGCATAGACTTACCTGTGTGCCAAATTCATTGTAGGTGGCTATTAGATTCTCAATTATAATCCAAACTTGGTGCATATCTCAATTGGGCCCAACACGAACCAGAACAACAGGGCCAAGGCCCGCATCATGCACACGGCTCAAGTAATTGAAACTACCATCAGGTCCCTTGACTCTTAGGTAATTTCGAGTTGGTCCCTCAAATCACTGAAATTAATGTTACGTCCCTAATCTTATGTTGGTGTGAAAGCAGTTCCCCCGAGATTCTCAATTTGTCATTTTATAAAAGTTTTACATACATATTAGTCCTTAAATATTTCACAATTCCATTTTACTCCATCAAATCTTTGAAATTGCTCATACGTCCTTCAAATAGTAGTGAGCCTTGTAGTTTGGAACTTCTCGCTACGCCCAAAACCCGCTAACTAAGAACCCAAAACTTCCGGCAAAAAAAAAAAAGAAAATCCAAAAACCAGCAAACATCATCTTCTCCGATGGTCACTTCTCGAATCCTATTTCCGAGCTTCCTGAACATTTGAAGATGTGTTTTGTCAACTGAGAGTGTCGCGTTAATAGGATAATAGCTAACCGACCATGGTTCCGTGATCGAATTGAAAAGCTAACAGAGGGAACCATTTGCAAGACCACTCAAGTTTTGAGGGACTTTTGAGCAATTTATTCAAAATTTTGATGGACTAATACGGAATTATCAGAGACGTGAGGGGCCGATACCTAAATAGCCCAGAAGTTTAACGAGCAGAGCTCAAACTTCGTCTCCACGAGATTCTGAAAGTCCGCTTCAAACAACTTGGAGAAAAAAAAAAAACAGAAAAAGAAAAAGAAAATCAACACCCCCAAATTCCAAATTCTAAAAATCCAAGTCCCTCGAGATCACCAGCCATGGACTGGGGGAACGTGACGGCAGAGGATCTCATGGACGCGCTTCGGGAGGTCGAGTGGTCGTCTCCTCCTCGTCCAATCTCCGAGTTCTTCCGCAGATTCACCGTCCCTCGATCCTCCTCCAAATGGAACAGCCGACTCAAATGCAATTTCTACTAGTACGGCCCCCAATCCTCCCCCCCGCCCTTCTTTTTTTAGATAATTTTTTTTTCTGGTGGTGAATTTTTACTGACGCTTCTGCGCGGCTCGTTCGTTTCAGTTACAGGACGAATTACTTCCTGCTGATCATTTTCGTTCTCGGTGAGGCGTAGGTTTTTTTGGTCCTTGGTTCAACGCGTTGGGTTTTTTTCTAATGTGGTTTTGGTGCAGGGATTGGGTTTGCATTGAGGCCGCTCGCGATCGCGGCCGCGGGCTTGACGGGGCTGAGCCTTGCGTTCTTGAATGACAGGTCAGCACTTGGCATTTCTTTATGGGCGTGTAGCTTGAATGATAATCTTAGGTTTCGTTTTTGGACGTTTGATGCTGTTGTCGATTTCTTGACATTCTGTGTCCCAAAATGTTGGGTGGTCAAGAAAACAAAATCCCACATGGGGTGTCTATAGAGAAGTGCGGGGAGTAGGGAAAACAGGACACGTGTCTCGCTATCTCGTCTAAATCAGTGTAATCAATGCACAACATCGGTTCAATCCATGTAGGTGCTGTCAGAATACTATATCAATGCAATCGCTCGTACCGTATAGGTGCGCTCAGAACATCGTACGAGAACTTTTGAATTCTAAGTAAATAACTTTGTGTGGGATTAGTAGAGACTGATTTGGTGTATCGGCTTGGATGAAAGAGGAATATGAAGTGCTGATTTGAGTTACCATTAAAATTGGCCAGAATGAAGAGGAGTTAGAACACAGCTACTAGAAAATCATGCTCGTTACTGGTGTAACTGACAGATAGCCAATTCAGACGAAGAAGAAGATTCATGTAAGATGCCCCCAAATGGATAATAATTTTCTTGTTATTGTTAATTAAGCCAAGTATGATGTTGTCTTATAACATCACTGTCTTATTGGAGGATAAAGAAACATTTAACATTGTCTGGTATCTCGTACAAATATAAACTAGTATTCGATTTGGCAACAATCTAGTAATGAGCGAGATTTACAATTAGATGAGGCATGACCCGAATACGTTCTGTTTGTACTTTGATAAGCAGGTAGGTCAAAAACACTCACAGAGGCCTTCCCAGAGGAAAAACATTGACGCAGTCCATAATTGATCCCCTTGTCATGGGAAATGATTCACATAATGATGAGCATTAGTTCTTAATTGAATATTAGAAATAATTTGTGTGGGAACGTTTCCTATTAAGATCTCAAGAAACATCAAATATTTGGAATTATTGCATCGCGCGGCTTAGCTAACTCATCTGCAATTGAAATGATTTTTACATGTTATGGAGTATGAGATTATTGTGTAATCCATGGATATAAGTTCATCTTGCAACCAGGGGTGGATCTGCATTGATTGTTAGGGGGCAATTGCACCCCTAGTACCTCTAAGTTTACATTTTAAAACCCTTCTAAAATGGCAATTACCCCCATAATTTTGAGGAAACCATCTTTCTTATATAACCACAGAACAAATGTATACATGTTGTCCATCTCTCCAAGAAAAATTTTCTGGATCCATCAATGCTTGCAAATTCCAACTGATCATACATTATTCTTGCTGTTTGAAACACCCCTTGGAATTTTTGCTTATTGCAGCTTTGCAGTTACATTTAATGAAAAAGTAACAAGGACTGTTAGACAGTTTTCTCCTCATTTAGCTGCCAAGATGAGGCCACCTACATCGTGAGTTCATTTTACTTGGTCGTTATTATGTGTGCAACACTTGCATCTCTTGGCTACAAACTAAAGTTGCTTTTGTCTTTAATGCACTCAGGCCTGTTCTCCGTGGACGGCCAGCTTCAAAAAGAGGAATTTTTATATGTGGATGGCCTCGTTGGGTGTTTGTCTTTGTATTCTCAGCAGGTTAATTTAGTTGAAATTTTTCGCAATTTAAATAGCTTAGCATTTTTTTTTGATTGCTTCTGTTATCTTCTAAATACACAGCCAGTTGCACCCTGTGGCTTATGTCTTGTACCCTCTTTGCTGTTTTGTGGGCATTTGCTCTTGGTCTTCTTGGTATGGATGAAGCTCCCCTTAATTTCTATGTCTTGGGAGTTTTTTTTTCCTCTCACTTGAATGATCAGTTTTTATTCTATTTTGTAGCAACAATACTCCATGCCAGCTTTAGAACCCCTAATCTGAAAGCACGTTTGAACACATTTAGGGAGGAATTCCGTGCAGTATGGCGCAACTATAGTGAGCTGTAACTTGTTCCTGCTGGTGTTTTAATGATGTGAGTAACCTGAACTTTTGGATTCTGACTTCTTTATCTTCCATTCGCATTGTTGGAGGTGCATACGTTAATTCGTGTAGTTTATTCTGTTTGTATCATGCAATGTGTACTTTTTTGTTTTATAAGGTTTGTCACAGTGATGTAACCACATCAACTCAAGATGTTAAGTAAAGCAATAAGAGATCCTCACGTGTGGCTGCTCTGCTAGATGTTGGCCCATTAATTAAGGCTTTATATTGGTTTTACCTTGCATATATTACTTCTCATGCTAATTGACACAAACCAGGGAGGACCACTTGGATTTCAGCAATTTAGAAATAAGAAAAAGAGAGCATGAATGAGAAAATAGTATGAAAGGATTTGTGTTTTTCTGATTTCATTCAGTATTCCATGCAATAATATCATATCAGACATAGTTTTTGGTAAAAATAGAAAATATAAAAAATTTCCTAAAACAAATTCCTCATTTCTGCCCGAAGCAAGGCATCAAATCCCTTTGATTCAATGTTTTAAATATCGGCCAATAAACCGATAATATCGGTGATTTATTGGTTTTGGGGGCCTTCTGCTATGATAAGTTCGATTCTAAATTGGTTATCGTTGTTGGATATTTATCACCTAATGCAATGATAAAGTGAGTTGTTGGCCGATATTGTCGCCCCAAAAATCAGAATTATCGGCATTTGGCTTGAGTTTTGATTTTGTGCAACGGACACCTATTCAATGCACTTTAAACCCGACCCGACCCGAGTTTCTACCATTGGTTAGTGATCCTAAACATAATTATTTATATTTTGGTATGTTTATATTTCATTAAGTATGACTATATTACATTTTAGAATATTATATTATGTATATCACCAGCCGGTAATATCACTCCGATAAATACTACTTATCCCTGATATCCCTATATCCGCTATCCGATATGGACTTTGACCGTCCGATAAATCCCCGATAACCGATATTTAAAACCTTGCTTTGATTCATGTATCAAATGTTTGCAGTTTGGGGCTAACTCAAATTTAATTTCTGAATATTCTCTTAAAACTTGCTTGAAATAATAACCTGTCTCTTTTGTTTGGCTGCATCCGTTCTGTGCAGTATTGCTTCCACATGATACAAAAAAAAGGCAGTTACTTTGACTTAACCATTGGTTAATTAGATTTTGTTGTTCCCTTGCCCATTACCCTTTGTGCATTCAGTTTGGAGGCTCAGTATGTACGATGAATATTTTTTTTATAAGCAGGTGATGCAGGTTTAACTCAGTGAAAAATTCAACATTTGAGATGCAGAAGTCATTTCTTTAGTTACAAGCCTAGGCGATTCTTTGGGGGGGGGTGCGCCGGGGTGCGGGGCGCGGGCTGGGGGGGACCTATAACTAAAGACTAAAAAGAAGGTATAAACCATTGCTTCCGTAAAACCAGTATAAGCTTTAACACTATTCATTCAGAGGGATCTCTTAGTGTACCTTATAAAATAGTTAAAGAATCAAAAGAAAGAAGAAAATTCACGTTAATATATTGACATCACAAATTTGCAGAATTTTGATTGACTGCTTTATGGGTGAAGAGATACTTACTACGAAGTGTCGATCCATGAATGATAAATACAAGTCCTCGTGTGTAGCTTCCATCTGGAGAATAACTTCAACATAGCCATGTCTGTTCTGAGCAAGCAGATTTCAGGTTCCTTTTCATCTCGGTTATGCATCACAGATCAAAGGAACTACATCTACATTAGAGGCCTGTCAAATTTCACTTTCGCTAATTAGAAGAAAAACTAAGTTATGAATTAATAAATCTTCCTCATAGTTATCCTGCTGAAGTTTTCGAAAGATAGTTTTTAGCATTCCTAATCCTGAGTTCTAAAGACGGAAAGTGCTTTGCCAATGTTGCTATAGGTTACCTTTTAGCATCCGTAGGTCTGACGTGGCATCAGAACCCAAGCAATCAATCTTATGATCTCATCGTGTAATTTAGGCCAAATAGTTGTTGTGCATCATTGTATGTTCTTTTGTTGATATGGGTTAGTGGTATTAGTTATGCGTGTTGGATTTAATCTAATAAATCTAATTGTGAGCACATATGATTAATCATTGTGTATTGCTATCTTTTAAGTATAACCCACTAAAGTGATCAATTAAGTTGGGTTAATAGGTATTTAAATAAGTCATGGGGTTATATGTGCAGATACCAGGTTGTAATTGTGATTTGTTGAGGGGCCAAATTGCAAAAGTACAACATCTATAAATAAGGGGTTATGGTCCCTAACCTAGGGTTACAACTTTCTCTAATTCTCTTCACCCCCATCTTGAGAGAGATATTCGGTCATAGAGAAAACCCTAAGGTTAGAAGATCCAAAACCCAAATCAAGATCATCCAATGGATTCAGGTATAAGCTTCCGCTCTTTAGATTATTGTTTAATCTCTTTGAATTAATCATGGCTATATGGTTTTAAGATCTCAAGTTTTAGATCTAACAAGTGGTATCAGAGCCTCCTTGATTAATTCTTAGGGATTTAAGTTTTATTGGGTTTTTGATCTTAAATCTCTGGTTAAAGATTCAGTCTTTTGTTCGGATAAACAGTAATGAAAATTTTCGGATGAACAGTAACTAAAAAATCATCGGTGAACAGTAACTTTTTGGAATTTTTTGGATTTTTCTTTGATTTTTTTCTTCAATTTTTTTCCAATTCTGGATCTGTTTTGAAAATAAAAATCAAAGTTTTTGGGTTTGTCGGCGGCGGTTTCATTTGAAACCCTAAGGGTTTGTGCGTGCGTGAAACGTGGCGAACATTAAGGAGGTGGTTACCTCAAATTTTGGCGAAGCGGTAAGCTTCAAACGAACCTCGCGTTCGTTCAATTTTAACCGAGCTTCGCGCTCAACGAACCTCGCGTTCGTTCTAAGGTGAACCTCGCGTTCAACTCAGGTGAGCGTCAAGCTCAATTTTAACGAACCTCGCGTTCGTTCTAAGGTGAACCTCGCGTTCAACTCAGGTGAGCGTCAAGCTCAATTTCAACGAACCTCGCGTTCGTTCTAAGGTGAACCTCGCGTTCAACTCAGGTGAGCGTCAAGCTCAATTTTTAACGAACCTCGCGTTCAACTCAGGTGAGCGTCAAGCTCAATTTTTAACGAACCTCGCGTTCGTGCTTCAGACGAACCTCGCGTTCGTGCTACAGTCGAACCTCGCGTTCGTGCTACAGTCGAACCTCGCGTTCGTGCTTCAGTCGAACCTCGCGTTCGTGCTACAGTCGAACCTCGCGTTCGTGCTTCAGTCGAACCTCGCGTTCGTGCTTCAGTCGAACCTCGCGTTCATTTTTTTTAACGAACATCGCGTTCGTTCTCAAATCGAACCTCGCGTTCTTTTATCAAACGAACCTCGCATTCGTTCACTTTCAGACGAACCTCGCGTTCGTGCTTAAGTGAGTCTCGTACTCAATACAGTCGAACCTCGTGTTCGAAGTTATGGGAACTTCGTGTTCATTATGGTTAAGCCTCGGCTTTTCATGGGTCCACTTTGGTATACTTAATTTATTCAATTAAGTTATGGGCCCTAATTAAGCTGTGATACCCCAATTAAGTTTTTGGAAATTCAGTTGATTTAAATTAAAAGTTTTTAATTTAAATCTAATTCGTTTTTTTAATCAATTATTTTCAAATATTATGACACTAAGGTATTAAGGTTGTCTCTCACTCCAATTGATTAATTGAAACAAGAAGTTGCCAAAATAACATCTCTTGTGTAGATTGTTCATGAGGAATGTGAGGTGTTTGTGTGTATGCTTTCGTGTAAATATTTAATCGGCCCAAAGGAAGGTTAATATTTATTTAGACTGTATACACATCTGCGATGATAAGCGTGTGACAATTATAAGGTTTACATGTGAATAATGAATCGATCCAAAGATAGTTTCATTATTTGACATGGGTTATTGTCAATGTTTGATCATTGCAACAATGTATCACTTACAAGTTAATATTACTGTCCAAAGACTTGATATTAATGTTGTGCCGGTATCTTGGATGGGGATTGTCATTATTTGAATTTTATTGATTATGGTTATTGATGTGAGCATTTTTGTTTTATTTCAGCTAATGCATCTGCTGCAACAATTTCTGCTAAAATCAACTCAATTCTCATGCTAAATGGGACAAACTTTAAGGTTTGGAAAGAGAACATATTAATTGTTCTTGGTTGCATGGATCTTGACCATGCATTAAGAACTGAACAACCCCAACCTCTCAATGCGGATAGCACTCCTGATGCAAAGAAGGAGCATGAGAAGTGGGAGCGTTCAAATCGCATGAGTCTTATGATCATTAAGCGCGGCGTTCCGGAAGCCTTCAGAGGTATAGAATCCGAAGGGATTACTAAGGCTAAAGATTTCCTTGCCGAAATTGAGAAGCGTTTTGCGAAAAACGATAAGGTAGAAACAAGCACGCTCTTAGCTCGCTTGATTTCGATGAAGTATAAGGGCAAAGGAAATATCAGGGAGTACATTATGGAAATGTCTCATATTGCTTCAAAGTTTAAGGCACTTAAACTCGATCTTTGTGATGAGTTATTAGTGTATTTGGTTCTGTTGTCTCTTCCTACATAGTTTAATCAATTTAAGGTCAGCTATAACTGTCAAAAAGAGAAATGGACTCTAAATGAGCTCATTTCATACTGTGTGCAAAAAGAAGACAGGTTGAAGCAAGATAAGATAGAAAGTGCTCATTTGGCCTATGCCTCTAAGGATAAGGGCAAGAAAAGGAAGAATGATAAGGAAGCTGCTAAGGGTCTAGTTGAGAAGAAACAACATAAGGATAATCAGGGTTGTTTCTTCTGTAAGAAGTCTGGACATGTAAAGAAGGACTGTACAAAATATCACGCCTGGCGTGATAATAAGGGTACGTTCCTTACTTTGGTCTGTTCTGAGGTTAATTTAGCTTCAGTACCTAGAAACACTTGGTGGTTAGACTCTGGTGCTACTACTCACATAAGTGTTTCTATACAGGGTTGCCTGAGCTACCGAAAACCAAGTGATGTTGAAAGACACATCTTTGTGGGCGACGGTCAATCGGTAGATGTGGAAGCAATTGGGCACTTTAGGTTGTTGTTAGGAACTGGTTCTTATTTGGATTTAAAAGATACTTTTGTAGTACCGTCTTTTAGACGGAATTTGATTTCAGTTTCTGTATTGGACAAATCAGGTTATTCTTGTTCATTTGGAAACAATCAATTCAGTTTATCTTTTAATTCAAATGTTGTGGGAACCAGTTATTTGAGTACTTATGACAACCTATACTTGCTGGATACAATTACTTCTTATAATGAAACTTTGCATGCGGAATCGCGTGGTACTAAGCGTAAATTAAATAAGGAAAATTCAGCGTCATTATGACATAAGCGCTTGGGTCATATCTCAAAAGGTAGAGTTGAGCGTCTTGTGTCTGATGGCATTTTGGATTCCCTTGATTTTTTGGATTTTGACGTATGTGTTGAATGTATCAAGGGAAAACAGACCAAAGTGAAGAGATTAGGTGCCAACAGATCTTCGGATGTCTTAGAATTGATACATACGGATATTTGTGGGCCATTCCCTACGGAATCCTGAAATGGTCAACAATATTTTATATCATTCATAGACAATTACTCACGTTATGGGCACCTATATCTCATTCATGAAAAATCTGAGTCTCTGGACATGTTCAAAACCTATAAAGCTGAAGTTGAGAATCAACTCAACCGAAGAATTAAAACCGTTAGATCTGATCGTGGTGGTGAGTACTACGACAGATATGATGGTTCAGGTGAACAACGTCCAGGACTATTTGCTAGATACCTAGAGGAATGCGGTATCGTCCCACAGTACACTATGCCGGGTTCACCTAGCATGAATGGTGTAGCTGAAAGACGAAACAGGACTCTTAAGGATATTGTAAGAAGTATGATTGCTCATTCTTCTTTACCAGAGTCACTCTGGGGAGAAGCACTTAAGACAGCAGCTTACATTCTGAATAGAGTACCAAGTAAAGCAGTTGCTAAAATACCTTATGAGCTTTGGACTGGTCGAAAGCCCAGTTTAAAGCATTTACATATTTGGGGATGTCCAGCTGAGGCAAGGCCTTATAGGCCAAATGAAAAAAAATTGGACTCCAAAACAATTAGCAGCTACTTTATTGGGTACTCTGAACGCTCTAGGGGCTTTAAGTTTTATGATCCCACTATAAGGAATATTTTTGAGATGGGAACAGCAACATTCTTTGAGGATGTTGAGTTTGGGGGGAGAAATAAGGTTAGAGACATTGCTTTTGAGGAGGAATTGGCTTCAGATCCAATCCATACAGTTACTTTTGACAATATTCAGGTTCCTATACCTGTTGTTGTTCAAGAAGTAAATCCGGAACCTCAAGATGTCAATGTTGATCAACTCTCTGTTCCAGAAGAACAAACTCAACAACCTCAAGAACCAGTGCCATTAAGGAGATCCACGAGAGAAAGGAGAAATGCTATTCCGGATGATTATGTTGTATTTCTCCAAGAACATGAGGAAAGTAGTGGAATGTTGGAAGATGATCCAATCAACTTCCTTCAGGCCATGAAAAGTTCTAACTCTCAACAGCGGATTGATGCCATGAATGAAGAGTACAAGTCTATACAAGACAATAAGGTTTGGGAACTTGTCCCATTACCAGAAGGTGCAAAACCAATTGGTTGTAAATGGATTTTTAAAACCAAGCGGGATGCAAACGGTAATGTGGAGAGGTATAAGGCACGTCTTGTGGCTAAAGGCTATACTCAAAAGGAAGGCATTGATTATACAGAGACTTTCTCTCCGGTTTCATCGAAAGACTCATTCAGAATAATCATGGCACTTGTTGCTCATTATGATCTTGAGTTACATCAGATGGATGTTAAGACTGTATTTCTCAATGGTGACATTGATGAGATGATCTATATGGTGCAACCAGAAAACTTTGTGTCGGGAGACCAAAAGAATATGGTATGCAAATTAAGAAAATCCATCTATGGACTCAAGCAAGCTCCTCGTCAATGGTATCACAAGTTTCAACAAATAATTATCTCGTTCGGTTTTGAGATGAACATTGTTGATGACTGTGTATATCACAAGTTCAGTGGGAGTAAGTATATCTTTCTGGTTTTGTATGTCGATGACATATTGCTTGCCACTAATGATATAGGCATGTTGCACGAAACCAAGAGATTTCTATCAAAGAATTTTGAGATGAAAGATCTTGGGGACGCCTCTTTTATATTAGGGATCCAGATACATCGAGATCGCTCTCGGGGTATTCTTGGATTATCACAAAAGAGCTATATCGATAAGGTACTTAAAAGGTTTGGCATGCAAGACTGCAGACCAGGAGATACCCCTGTTGCTAAAGGAGACAAGTTTAGTCTCAATCAGTGCCCTAAAGATAACCTTGAAATTCAGGAAATGCAGAAGATTCCTTATGCTTCGGCTGTAGGAAGTCTAATGTATGCTCAGGTATGTACGCGTCCGGATATTGCGTACATTATTGGGATGTTAGGCAGATACTTAAGCAACCCTGGTATGGATCATTGGATAGCAGTCAAAAGGGTTATGAGGTATCTTCAGAAAATAAAAGGTTACATGCTCACATACAGAAAATCAGAAAATTTAGAGGTCATTGGGTATTCGGATTCTGATTTTGCTGGATGCCAAGATAGCAGAAAGTCTACATCAGGCTACATTTATATGTTAGCGGGAGGAGCTATATCATGGAAAAGTGTCAAACAGACACTAGTAGCTTCCTCCACTATGGCAGCAGAATTTGTAGCTTGCTATGAGGCATCCAATCAGGGAATATGGCTGCGAAATTTTGTCACGGGACTGCGCATTTTGGAAAATGTTGAAAGACCACTAAGGTTATATTGTGACAATAAATCTGCAGTAATGTATTCAAATAACAACAGGAGCTCAATTAAGTCAAAACATATTGACATTAAGTTCCTGGTTGTGAAAGAAAGGGTACAGAGTGGACAGATATCCATAAAGCACATTGGGACAAACTCCATGATAGCTGATCTTCTTACTAAGGCATTGCCACCCAAGGTCTTTCATGAGCATACTGCTCATATGGGTGTGGTAATATTTGAGGATATTATGATTTAGTGGGAGTTTGTAATTGTGGTGCTTTATGTTTGGTTGTATTGTCTGATCAGAATAAAGTATTCAGTTAAGACACTCTGTTACATTATGTTTGGTTTTGACCTCATTAAGGAGGACCAGTTAAAAATAGACATGTACTGATCACATTGCATGTAATTTTCATGCTGCACATCCATGATTGATCTATGTCGTTTGATTGTATTGGTATATGTGACCATTGATGGGTCCAGTCACGATAAATGTGACGAAGGCCGCTTTGATCCTATATTGATATAGTCAATGGACGAGATTGTTCGGAAATACCTTTTCAGTGATAACAATTTTGAGCTCATAAGGTTATACACAATTTAAGGAATCATATGGTGCCCAAGTGGGAGATTGTTGGATTTAATCTAATAAATCTAATTGTGGGCACATATGATTAATCATTGTGTATTGCTATCTTTTAAGGATAACCCACTAAAGTGATCAATTAAGTGGGGTTAATAGGTATTTAAATAAGTCATGGGGTTATATGTGCAGATACCAGGTTGTAATTGTGATTTGTTGAGGGGCCAAATTGCAAAAGTACAACATCTATAAATAAGGGGTTATGGTCCCTAACCTAGGGTTACAACTTTCTCTAATTCTCTTCACCCCCATCTTGAGAGAGATATTCGGTCATAGAGAAAACCCTAAGGTTAGAAGATCCAAAACCCAAATCAAGATCATCCAATGGATTCAGGTATAAGCTTCCGTTCTTTAGATTATTGTTTAATCTCTTTGAATTAATCATGGCTATATGGTTTTAAGATCTTAAGTTTTAGATCTAACAATGCGTCCTTGCATCATGTATTTGTTCACTTACGTTATATTGCAAATGAAATACCATGAATTATGTTTCCGTAGCTAGATGCTTCATATTCATGAGCCTTGCAGCAATTATTTAATAATTGAGATATAAATACATAAATACAGGAGCCATGCCTAATGTTGCTGTCATCCCTATTGCAGAACAAGTGGCTGTCATCTATGCAAGAAATGCAAATGTGAGACTCAGAACGCATTGTGATTCTCTTCACGTCTTTTTTGCCTCTTCTTTAGGACTCAAGACCATTCAAGGCTTAATTTGCAACTTTGTACAGTATACTTAAGTTATAGATTTTTTTGAGAAAAAAGGATGAGGAGTATATCATCAACTTAAGTTATAGATAGTTGATTGTTTTAATTCTTTTTTGTAGATCTTGTGTCCAAATATGATGCATTTGTTCATTCAAAGCAGCATCAAATAGGTTCATATGCTACCTTATTTTTTTAGAGGAGTTTTTTTTTCCCTGAGAGAATAACTGTATGCGACTGCAAGTCATATAAATTGTCTTGGTAACGTTTCATGCAAATTGCTGGATGGTTTCAGTTAATTTCTGGTTGCATATTTCATGCTCATTTCTCCAGAACAGTTTTGAGTTAGGTGCTAAAATGAAATCGATTTACATCTAAAGGGCACAGCCAGATATCAGTGTATCAAGTGTAAATGTAAACAGTTCAATTACATCCATGATATTAAAAATATCGAAGAATTTTGAGTAAAGGCAAGTTTTAGAAACTCTCCTGTTCGAGGTCCGGTGAAACTTATTAAAATGTAAACTAACAGCCAAATTTAGCTACGATGCAAATATGAGTTTGTCTGCACAGAATATTTGTGCAAGTCCCCATAGCATCGCTCTCAAGTAGTTTCTTTTTTTCCTCGCGAACGTACCCAATTTTATCTGTTATGTTCATCCTAGAGTCCATGTAAATTTGGTAAAATTGCAAAAGATAACATAATTGAAAGTTATTGAAATAATGTAATTTTTTGTGTGTGGAGAAAAGAGGTACAAAGTCTAGTTGGTGGGTGCATATGACCTCAAGTGATGTCTAATTGGCATAACATTCACAGTTTTGAAGTATCTGGATCTGGTTGAAAGCGATTCAAATATTCGCATTGTAATGTTTTATTATCTTATGCCAGGCATCCTCTTTATATAAAAGATCTTCATCTGCAACTTTAATACAAGATATGAAAGTAAAAATTACTAGATCACAATCATATTTCCCCATCCCAAAGTTCTTCAACACTTCTGTATGGGCTGTCTGTTTCATTCACCGCAAACTCCCCTCGCAGCAACCTCGCCTGTGTTAAGCATATAAAACCTGTTCTCAGAAATGTACAATGTAAGTGATGAGCATTCTTCAAAGTATATTACCTGTTGTATTTCAGCAAACTTTGCATACAGATCAAGAGGAATGGACCAATCAAAAATATCGAGATTCTCCTTTATTCGACCTTCATTAGTGCTCTTTGGCAAGATGCTGTGACCACTCTGAATTCCCCAACGTAGAGCAACTTGAGCTGGTGATTTGTTAAGCTTCTCCGCAATTTCTAACAGTATGGGCTCCTTGAGAATTTCACCTTTCACCCATGAACCCGGTGATCCTAATGGCGAATATGCCTGTTTATTTACACAACAAACAGGAAGAAAAAAGAGTTTTCATTTGGTTTCTTGTTGCTATTTGACATGAAAATAAACATTTCAGTCTGTAATGATAGTTCGAAAATGGGTAAATTTCACAAAACCCGCTGAACTTTGGGTGTGTGCATATGACCTCCTTGTAAACGTTATAAATTAGCAAAACCCCTTGGTTTTAGCCACTAAACTACTTGATTTTTTTGTTGACAGTTTGCTCTTATATACTTAATATATTTTCTCTAATTTATAAAGCATTGGAGGGGTTCGTGAGGATTTTGTGAAATTTTAAATTTCCCATTTGGAAAATTTTGCATTACCGAGAGATGGATACCAGTCGACTTGCAGAAGTTATGTAGCCCGGGCTGCTGCCATACTGGATGACATTCAACCTGATTAACAGCCGGAGCAACTTTTGCAAATTTTAACAAATCTTGAAGTTTTTTGGTAGAAAAATTGCTGACTCCAATAGCCCGAGCTTGCCCTGATGCAAATAATCCCTCCATTGCATTCCATGTCTCGGATAAGCACAATGGCAGCATTGATCCTGGCTCGAACCTGTTTGACCCGGGCTTTGTTCTAATTGGCCAATGGATCTGTATGTTGTTTTTAAGTTTAATTTCTCAAAACGCATCATTGTATAAAAGTAATTTAATTGTTTAAAGAATGTTAGCATACAAGATAGAGGTCTATGTAGTCAAGTTGGAGATCTTGCAGAGTTTTGGTTAATGCTTTGGCGACTTCCTCAGGTGCATGATCGCTGCACCTGTTTACAGAAAAAAATAGCAAGATAAAACAAATCATTATTCTTTACCTAATCTTGATATTTGAAATTAACATGTCAAAGGGAAACTACATTTACAATTTGGTTTCATGGCCTAATATTTCTTCATATGCTGTACTCTTTCTTAGTATAAGATTCATTAGTTCTGTCACTTCTCATGATGTAAATAACACTAGTACCTAGCAAAAGAAGTGTAATATAAAGAATTTATAGCATCTCTTAACTAATTTCATTGAATTTTTTTGAACAAACGGATGCACTCAATCTAATTTTGTATTTGTTAAATTTACCAGAGCTTAGAAGTGATCCAAAGTTCGCTGCGCTTAACCACTTCAGTACAAATCAAATGTTTTAGTGCAGAGCCAACCTGCAGAAGAACAACAACCATTTGAAAAAAAGAGACTGAAAAGCTCCACATTTTATACATAGATTGAAAAACAACCATTAATGATTAAAATATAGTTAATGTTTAATGCTTGGTACAATAACAAGGGCTTGAAAATTTATTGCTCGAGAGGTAAAGTATTTGAAAGAGGGGTTCATTCCCCCTTACTTCTTTTTCATTGCCATAAACTCTGGCACAATCAATATGTCTATACCCAGCCTGCAAAGGAGAAAAGAAGATTTTTCAGCCTGTAAATAAATAATCACCATTCGAGTATTTCGAGTATTTTATAGAAAGAAATGCTTTTCGCCATGAATAATATTCAAATTGCTGAGAAACCGATTAACACGATATTATGAGGAATTTATGGAACATGCTCTAATTCATTAACCTCTAACAACCGTCTTCATTTTGGTATGACAACATCCCCTTCCGCTGAACTAGAAGATCGACTCGGAGCAAGTTGACACCTTGATTCAGAAAGCGATACTAGTTTTTTCGTCTTCTAATTTTTTTTTCACTTGGCTCCTTCTATTGTTCTTTTCCTCTAATCAATAAATCCCCTGGACACCTTACCCATGTTACTAAAAAAAAAAAAAATAAAAATCCACTAATGTCTGCCAATTTTTACTTTTCCATAACATTAGATTCCTCCACAATGTGAACAAATTTTAAGATGTTTGCAGTCTCCTTTTACTTGTTACCTCATGTTTCTCACACCATGTGATCTCAAATTAATTAACCAAAGAGAACGTGTCAATAGACTAATGCAGATAAATCCATGGATCTTTCAAAAACAATAAATAATTGATTAAAAAAATTAATTAAAACCTGAACAGAAATCGAGAAAAAAATATGGAAAAAAAAAAAAATCAGACCTTGACAGCAGCAATGACAGCATCACCAACCAATCCAGGCTCAGCCTTCCAAGTCCCCAATCCAACTGATGGAATTTTTGCACCGGTGTTGAGCTCAAAATACACAGGCCCACGCTCGGGCTCTCCTCTTATATTCATCCTTCCTCTTCTTCTGTTTAAAAAAAAAAAGAGGAAAAAAAGAAAAAGAAAAAGGAAAAAATGGCACAAAATCTAACTTATTTCACTTTGTGGGAAAATAGCCAACAAAAGCATGCAGTTGGTTTGAAACTACCAAGAAAATGAGGAGGGTCAATCCCATTTCTCTTGGGAGCATTTTTATCCATGCAATAGTTTGAACCTGCCCTTGAATTTCTCCTCTTTATTTTCTTCTTCTTTTTATTTTGGGGTGTCGAGTGAAAGACTTGAGCTTGTAATTTTGTATTCATTCGGAGTTCTATAATTTACAGTTTGTACGGTCAGATACATGCACAAGGAATTTACAAGTGTCTCCAGCTAAAGAAAATAAATGTTCCGTGCAAATTCCAGTGCCTTTTGTCACCTTCCAAAAGAAATAAACTAATAAAGTTTCTTTCTTTATAAACTTAAAAGCAAAACAGTCAACAAAGATAGGAAATACTCTTCTGAAAAAAGATTGGAAAAATTACTCAAGGACCCAAAATATGAGACCAATAGGAGGGACAAGTATTGGATAATGAGTTGGCCATCATTAATGATGACCAACTCATTATCCAATAGGAGGGGGACACCTCACTTGTCCTCCTTATTGGTCTCATATTTTGGGTCCCTGTAGCAAAGCTCAAAAGATTGGCATCAGCAAGTATGAATGGTAAAATACAATACTCCAATGATAGAAAACAGAGTAAACTACACTAAACCCCCATGAACTTTCAGCATTTTGCATTAAGCACCCAAGAACTTTCAGAAATCACACAGTAAACCCCCAATAAAACACACTAAATCTCCAATAACTTTGTAGAAAAACCCAAAGTTAACAAATTTTTTTATTCCGAGCTTATAGAGAGTAATTATCCCCAAAAGTTAGTATTGTTACATCTAATGTGACACATGTAATTACCCCCAAAAGTTAGTATTGTTATATCTAATGTGATACATGTAACCCACATGACTTAGAGAGACCAAAATACCCCTCAAATTATTATTTAAAAAAAAGGAATCTCTTATTTTATGACCTTTTTATATTTTCAACTCTAAAATAAAAATCTCTCATCTTTTGTCATTTATTTCCTCTTTCTTGCGCCCAGGTTGAGGATTTGAACCCTAACTTTTTTCCGTTTTTTTCATTTGTTGACACTGTCCTTTAAAATGCCTTTTTATTTTAATTTCATTTTTTTTTGTAATTTATGGGGGTTCTATGCAAAATGCGGAAACTTATTGCGGGTTTCCTTAGGAATAATAATGACAATAATTATAAGTATTTAAACATCGTTTGGGGAAATTGAGAGCAGCATCAATACCATAGGAGGACTCTGAACATCTTGCTTAACGAACAATCAGATATTAAGCTAGACATCATCACCGTATTTTTGACCAAATATCATAGAAAGAGATAAGGAAACAAGCCCTTACTTTAGTGATCAAACACTTCAACAGGATCCGCTGAACTTTGCAAAGAGAAACAACATAAATTTGTCACCCTGATGACATAAATTAATCATTCCACAGATCACAATATTTGATCACATATATCAGGTAACACACTTCAATGACCTAAGCGACCGCATGTTTGCCACGAGGTTCCTACTCAAGATACAGCAGAATCTCAAACGAAGGAAGAAGGGAAAAAAGAGAACTCATAAACTCTATCCGACGCAAGGCCATATCTCGATCAGCTTCTTCTCGATCTCTCTACGCCAGATTCCAATGTTAAAGACCCAATTATCCCTGTCAACATAAAAGCGTTGGTCAGCGATGTCATCATGCCAATAACGAACTCATCAACAGTATGATCCTGTAGGCATCAAGTGCACTTAATCACGTCATAACATCAATACACCCTCAGGATTTGATGTCAGAAACAAATGAAATGCTGACAATTAAAAGTTGCATCGGATGAATTTAGAAACTTGACAATTGGGTAACAGACCATTGGATTTGCAAGCAAGCTTTGCCAACATAACTTTTCCCTTTTTCCTGCCTTTCAGAAAAATTATGATATCAACACTTGACCAAGGTTTGTCGCACTGTGGAACCCACCATTGTTGAGATCATATTAAGAGAAAATTTCTATTGCATTAATCTTAATAAAGTTTATTTTTTTATTTAGTCAAGTCCAGCATTTTCTAATTTTGAAAACCCATCAGTTCAAGACTTGTTATTCTAGGCTGCAGATGCAGTATTGCAAATGATCTAAACAGATAATAGGACTAGAGGCAAATCCTTTCTTTCTTTTTTTTCCTCTTTTTTTTTCAATTCACATGACTTCATTGACCATTTCTTACTTATATGAGAGAAAACACATCCAGTTTCATGGTGACAAAAGTTTTCATATCAAATCACTGGGATAGTCTTTGCCGTATGGTAACTCAATGAGAACAATAAAATGCAAAAAATTCCTGGTTTAGTAATAACCAATCAATGTTAAAAGGTATTTGCATTCTACGTAATCTATAGAAGTCTACATGCTTCTACACGCTCCAAAGCTAGAGCAGTAGTCAACAGCTTGTTTCGGACATATATTCATAACGAGCATGCAGCCATCATTATAAGAAATCTGTTTGCTAGGGGCTCTTTACAGTTGAAAGCTTCTTCTCAAAATTGGCATTTCTAGTTGCAGAAGCAAAGAAAAATAATAAATCAAAATAAATTTAGGAATGACCACCCTACCTCGCGACTGAAAAATGAAGAATGACTAGATTTCTCCATCCCAAAGCTCCTCCACACTTTTGTAAACACTTTCAGGATGAATAGCAAAGTTTCCTCTAAGGAGCCTCACCTGTATTCGTCACAGAGAATGTATCAGACAAACCTTTCTAAGAGTAAATTCAATGGTTTTGCTGTATTAACTGTTTCCGCAACTCATAGTCAAGAATCCCACATCCAAATGTCACAAGAAGATAAACAACCAAATAAATCTTGAAGGTGGTAAGAAGTTTGGACCATTTTGCAAAACCCCCCACAAAATTTGGAAATGTCACTTAACCCACAAACCATTTTCAATTAGCCCCCAAAATGTAGGGTGTTATGTCAAAATAGATTCAGAAAAATGCAAAATTTTGGGGGTTATCTCAAAATGGGCTAAATTCTAGTGAAGTTTGTGAAATTTAACCAGATCTTGAAATTCGAGTATATTGTGCAGCTTAACAGAATAAAACCATTCTTGCCTGTTCAATTTCAGAAAACTTTGCTAACAAATCATCTGGAATACTCCAATCAAAAAGATCAAGGTTCTCCTTAATCCTTGCTTCACTGGTGCTCTTAGGCAGTACGCTATGACCCATTTGAAGGCCCCATCTTAAAGCAACCTGTGCAGGAGACTTCCCCAATTTCTCTGCAATCATACTGACAACTGAGTTTGTAAGGACATTCCCCTTCATCCATGTGGTTCCAGGTGAACCAAGTGGGGAATATGCCTGCAAAGGGGAAAAAAAGGAAAAATGAGAAAATGTTCCTAGATTAAGGTTTGGTTTTTTTTCCCGCCAATATTGGCCCCTTACATCTTTCATATTTTGAAATTAGTCCATCAAATCATTGAAATTGCTATTAGGTTCCCCAATTCTTCAGATATTTTGAAATTAGTCCCTTACTATGAAGCACGGACACGGACATGGCGACACGGACACGGACACGGATACGGCAAAACCCCAAAAAATAGGATACGGCGACACGGCTAGATTTTTAAATATTATTATTATATATAGATCAATATTGAATTAAATTCCATTTCTGTAAAATACAATAGCAATAACAATAAATTAAAACCCGATCTAATAGTAAATTAAGAAATAAAACTCTAATTAACATTCAGCAGCAGCAAAACAGTAACCAGAAATTACCCTAATCAACACCCAACAGTAAAACAGTAACAAAGAATTACTGTCCTAATTAACACCCAACTGTTTTACCCTAATTAACAAGCAACAGCAAAACAGTAAGCAGAAATCACTATACTAGTTAACCCCCAACAGTAAGACAGTAACCAGAAATCAGTATACCAGTTAACGTCGAACAACAACACAGTAACCAAAGATCACTATGCTAATTACCACCCAACAGCAGAACAGTAACAAAAGAAAATAATTTTAAAACAGCAAATCAGCGTGGTGGGGGACAGCAGAACAGTAGCAAGAAAATAATAATTTTAAAGAGCAGCGTGGGGCAGCGTCACTTTATAATTAGCGTGGGGTTCGTGGGGTTATGTGCGATATTTGAGAGAGAGAGGGAGAGAGAACAGGAGTTTGTCAGGTGAGTGGGAATTGAGTGGGGGTCTTTCTGGGGAACGGAAAGTTCACGGGGGCTTTTGTGTGGTGAGAGGGAGATAAAAGAGAGAGAAGGAGAGAGGGAGAGAAAGAGATAAGAGAGGGAAAGGGAGAATCGGAAAGAGAGAGATCGATGGTACTTGCGAGAGAGAGAGAGATCGACTGAGAGAGAGAGAGCACGACTGACCTTGGATGATCGACGACGACGACGACGAAGCTGACGGGGATGATTGACGACGACGAGGACGTGACTGAGAGTTGACGACGAGGACGAGACGAGGACGAACTATTGATCGGGTAAGTTTTGATTTCTGACGAGTGACGGCTAGGGTTAGAGTTTTTGGTTTCTTTAACTTTGAAATTGGGTTTCGGGTTTGGGTTTCAAATTCTGGTTTCGCCGTGTCGCCCTCAACTTCGCCGTGTCGACTAGAGCTGACCGTGTCGACGCCGTTGACGCCGTGTCCGACGCGTGTCGAACGCGCGTCCGTCCCCGACAAGCGTCGGACACGGGACGGGGGGAGTTTTCACGAGTCGGTGCTTCTTAGGTCCCTTAAATCATTGAAACTACTATTAGGTCCTCCAATTCTCATAAGTTGTTTCAAATTAGTGCCTACTTCTGCTCTTGAATGGAGGGAGTAATTAAAAATAACTTAAAATTGGCGGGCCTAATAGAAGTGTTAATGATCTAAGGCTCTAATTTCAAAATAACTTAAGAAATGGGGACCTCGTAGCAATTTCAATGATTTGAGGGACTAATTCAAAATGCGACATATTTAAATGGACTAATATTGAAAAAAAACCAAAATTTTAGACGGAGCCAACTTGGCAACTTACAGTGAGGTGAACACCCTTTGCATTGCATGCTGCTTGGAGTTTACTCTGCTGCCAACCGGGATGACACTCCACTTGGTTGACAGCTGGAGGAACCCGTGCAATAGCAAGCAAATCTTCCAACTTCTTTGAAGAAAAATTGCTGATCCCAATTGCACGAGCTTTTCCTGAATCATGCAATTTCTCCATTGCTCCCCATGTACCGGGCAAATTTAGTGGGAGAATATTTTCAGGCTTGAGACCAGCACCCTTTTTAATAGGAACTGGCCAATGAATCTTCAAGAAACACGCGACAAGAAAGGTTATACATTATATAACTATCCTGTGGAACAAAAGAGTTACGGACACTTAAATTAAATAAAAAGAAAACAGTTCGGAGGCTAAACTATATATTGTGTGCATCATGATAGCGATGCTTGAATCATGAATGTAGTATAGACCACAATATTTCATCATATGGATGCTATTACACAAAAAATTAGACTTTCAAGCGAACGTGGAAAAAGCTGGAGCACTAAGCATATACACATGTAACACTATTACAGAAATGCTTAAACATTGTAATGCTAACTCAGCATTCAGCACGAAGTTGTGTTATACAGATGCATATCCATAAAGAATACAATTTAAGAGAACCTTTTAAATTAAAAGGAAGTCAAGCGGGGAGGGTAAACTAGAGAGCCCATGTATGCAACTATAGAAATACTAGAAAGAGTCTGCAATTAAAAACTGTGGTGCAATATGCCCTCAAATCATAAATAGTAAGCTCCCTCATAAAAGATGAAATGTCGAGTTGGCGGAAATGTAGGAAGCCCAATTTTACATGCCAATTGCTCATTGAGTTGTATTTGCAGAATCTGACTTGCTGGTAAGGAAACAGGGAGGAAACCCAGTAGGATAGTGCTTCTAACCATGAAACACAGTAGCATAAAAATAGGTGCGCTGGAAATAAAACATCAGGTACATAAAATACGGTATCATTAAAATACGTTTAAGCTATGTGACTTGAATGTGAGCCATGCGTCTTGAATGTGAGTTTTTAAAGGTATTTTTGGGCTTTAAGTGAAAATTTTAATTGGGAGGTGGTTGATTGGAACAAAAATCCACTTTAAAGGTGGTTTACATATAAATTAAAAGTGAAATGTGCTTTTGTATAATGACCCTATTTTTAAGATGGTTTTTAGGGGGGGAAAACCCTTACAAATAACGAACTTATTGGTAACAAGAAAAAAACCTTACTAGATGCTCAATTTATGGAAAGGTCATAGAATTTAGGGATCGTGAGCACTGAAATACTGAATAAAAAAGTAGATCTAAAATGAGTAATAAATTACTTAGCTGAATATATAAACCTTTATACTTTTGACAGTATAAGAAAAATAATAGATCATGCAAATAGGAACATTACAAGGTAAAGATCCACATAGTCGGTCTGCAACTCATTCAGAGTCTTTTCCAGTGCCAACGGTACATCTTCTGGAGCATGATCAGCACACCTGCAATATTGTTTGTATGCTGTAGATAAATGCTTGCAGTGTGTTAAGAATAAGTTAGATAACAATCGGATGTTCTTATAAATTGTATTTCCGAGTGTATCACTTGTAATAAAAACTCAAACAAAAAAAAACAATCGGATGTTCTTATAAATTGTATTTCCGAGTGTATCATTTGTATAAAAACTTAAACAAAAAATGTAAATACAAACCATAGCTTGGAGGTGATAAACAAATCCTCGCGCTTCACAATGCCCTCTTCATACAGCTTCTGCAGAGCTGAGCCTACCTAAAATTCAACACAAAGTTCAGTGTCCTAAAAAGCTCGACAATAAATTTTGCACGATTTTCTCCACTTTCACATTTATTACAGCCACCACTAGATATTAAAAAAACATAACATGAAACAGAGTAAGGATTTACCTCAGTCTGATTGTTGTATGCTGCAGCACAATCAATATGTCTGTATCCAGCCTACACCAACATCAACGCAAGTTAACCAAATAAGACATTGCACCACTATCATGAACTTTTGAGGATTTTTCAAAAGAATGTCATAAACTATATTTTTCTTTAAAAAATATATATCTGACTGGTGGCTAGGCAGGAGCTTCATAAAACATTGAACATATCACGCTTCAATGTCATAAACATATCACGTTAGTGTACATTGAAGCATGATGTGTTCAATGTTTTATGAAGCTCCTGCCTAGCCGGCCTAGGCTCCCACTAGGTCTAGGCGGTGCTTAGGCCACCCAGGTCTTGAGAGTGTCTGGGGAGCGGAGACCGCTTATGCAGATTGCACAACTAGGTTATGATCGTGATTTTCTTTGTTGCTGATTCCAAGTCCTCTGACCTCCTCCGAATGTCAGCAGCAGGTGCCTAATAAAGCCAAGCCCAGCCAAAACTTTTGACAAATGAAAAGAAAACAAAAAGGGTGGGCCCCACAGCATATTAAATATATTAATATTTTATTATGCATAGTGTTTTTCCAAACACTATAAATAGGCTCCAAATCCTTAAGAAAAATATCATCCCAGAAACAAACTCCTCATATAAAAGAGTGAGAGGGAAAAAATAGAGAGAGGGTATCTCCTTGTAAAGAGAGATTGTAACTCTAGAGTTTTCTCCTCATAGTGCATTCTTATATCCTTGCCCGTGAACGTAGGTAATTTTATACCGAACCACATAAATCTATGTGTCTATCATTTTATCTCTACTTTTGCTCTACTATTGCTGCGATCCTGCTCTATTAGGCATCGGGTTTGTCACAATAAGTGGTATCAGAGCCAACTTAGGGTGTTTGTAGATATCTACTTATCGTATGCTCTGTGGCTGCCACCAAAGGTGGATCCTCCACATCAGAAAATAAATTAGGTTATCATTTACCATTTGAAGGTGACGGGTACTATTCACGAGTACGGTACTGTTCATAAATATGATACTATTCATAAGTATGGTACTATTCACAGACACAGTTACTGTTTATAAATACAGTTAATGTTTACGTGAGATAGTAAGAAGTTACTGGTCGTGGTAGAAACAATGGCGGCAAAGTTCAAGATCGAAAAATTCGATGGGAGTAATTTCTCACTGTGGAAGTTGAAGATAAATACTATCTTGAGAAAAGATAATTATCTGACGGCCATTAGTACAAGGCCGGACGACATCATAGATGATAAGAAGTGGAACGAAATGGGCGAAAATGCTATTACAAATCTCTATCTAGGATTAACAGACGAGGTGCTGTCAAGCATAGAGGAGAAGAAGATAGCAAAGGAGATTTGAAATACTCTAACAAAGCTATATGAGACAAAATCCATGCACAATAAAATTTTCTTAAAAAGGAGACTTTACACTCTGAGGATGACGGAATCTATATCGATGACCAACCACATCAACACCCTAAACACAATGTTCTCCCAACTCACAACATTGGGGCATGCAATCGGTACGAATTAACGTGCAGAACTTCTACTTTAGAGTCTACCTGACTCATATGATCAACTCATCATCAACCTGACAAACAACGTCCTCACGGATAATTTAATCTTTGACGATGTTGCAACCACTGTTTTGGAGGAAGAAAATCGGGGCAAGAACAAGGAAGACAAGCATGCAAGTTCGCAACAAACGGAGGCTTTAACGGTGAGGTGACGAGAGGAAGATCAACAGAACGTGGTTCCAGTGGGAGTCATACCCATGGTAGATCAAAATCACGAAGTAAGAAGAATATCAAATGCTACAACTTTGACAAAAGAGGGCACGTCAAATCGGAGTGTTGACACAATAAGAATAGTGGAGATAAAAAGTCTTCAGAGCCATCAACATCTCAAGGATAGATTGTCAGCACATCAGACGATGGTGAAATTCTATTTAGTGGAGCAGCCACTATTGATGAAGGCAGAAAGAGGTTTGCTGATGTCTGGCTTCTGGATTCAGCAGCCTCTTGACACATGACCTCTCGAAAAGAATGGTTTCACAAATATGAACCTATCTTAGGAGGATCTGTATTCATAAGGAATGATCGGGCCTTAGAGATTTTTGGTATTAGCATTATCAAAATCAAAATGTTTGATGGTACAATACGTACTATTCAAGATGTGCGATATGTGAAGGGCTTAAAGAAGAATCTATTATCTTCAAAGAACCTCAAATGTTACATTATGTTATGGGGGATATGATTTTATTGTCAGTGGATATATTGATTCTGATTATGCAGGTGATCGTGATAATAGAAAATCCATCACAGGCTATGTGTTTGTACTTAGTAGCGGAGCTGTAAGCTGAGTTTTAAAACTACAGTCAGTTGTGACTACTTCAACAACAGAAACAGAATATATAGCAGCTACACAAGCTAGTAAAGAAGCGATGTGGTTGAAGATGATGCTGGAGGAACCCGATCATGAACAAAAGAATATATCTCTATTTTGTGACAGTCAGAGTGCTTTGCATTTTGTAAAAAATCCAGCCTTTTATTCAAAGACCAAACACATTTGAGTTCAGTATCATTTTATTCGTGAGAAAGTGGAAGAAGGAACAATGGATATGCAGAAAATTCACATCAAAGACAACCTAGCAAATTTTTTGACAAAAGCTGTCCATACTGACAAATTTATTTGATGTCGATCCTCTTGTAGTCTGACGGAGACTTAAGCAACATGAAGATGATAAGATAAAAAGAATGGTGTGAAGATATAATTGATACTCAATTAAATCTTTAAGTGAGAGATTACCAGCAGCAGGTGCCTAATAAAGCCAAGCCCAGCCAAAACTTTTGACAAATGAAAAGAAAACAAAAAGGACGGGCCCTACAGCATAGTAAATATATTAATATTTTATTATGTATAGTGTTTTTCCAAACACCATAAATAAGCTCTAAATCCTTAAGAAAAATATCATCCCAGAAACAACTCCTCATATGGAAGAGTGAGAGAGAAAAAATAGAGAGAAAGTATCTCCTTGTAAAAAGAGATTGTAAGTCCAGAGTTTTTTCCTCATAGTAGATTCTTATATCCTTACCTGTAGACGTAGGTGATTTTGTGTCGAACCACGTAAATTTGTGTGTCTATCATTTTATCTCTACTTTTGCTCTACTATTGCTGTGATCCTGCTCTATTAGGTCCCGGGTTTGTTCCAACATCGAACTCATCCAGTCTCCTCCACCAACTACGAACATCTTCTCTAACCTTCAGCAAAACCCCCTTCTCCACCACTTAATTAATAAAAAAAGAAACGAAACCCTCATAGGCCTTGATTGTAATTAAAAAATAAAAAAAGAAAACACGTAGGCCCTGCCTAGGCTTCCGTGTAGATGCCTTTTGGGTGCTGGCTCAGATGCCTTGTCCGCCTAGCGATTTCTATAACCTTGGATACCTTCATAACATTTTGTAACTTACTTTACGTAACTACTCTCTCAATTCTCATCCTCTTACTCTTTTTTTAACTACTAGGGTTACTTCATACTATTATCATATATATATATATATACTAGTTTGCTGTCCGTGCAAAGCACGGTTTTTTTTTTTGCTACAGTATTCCCGCTTTTTTAACATATCCTGATTTGAATTTTCTGAAGGTGCTACAGTATCCCGCTCTGCTACAGTACTTTTAAATGCTGCAGTATACCCGTGTGCTACAGTAATATTTTTCCTTTATTTATCATCATCTACAGTAATACTACTACAGTAAATCTACTGTAGCATTTACTGCAGCATGAACAGTGATTCTCTGGTTCTCCCTTTTGTATAAAGGAATATATATATATATATATATATATATATATATATATATATATATATATATATATATATATATATATGAAAACTCCTATCAACTTAAGTGGATAGCAAATAGTGTGTCCACCAAAGTTTTTAACCACTCATATTGCCTAGGGATCCATGTATTATATAAAAAGGTGTTTAATATTAATATATGTGTGGCTAGAAACTTTGGTGGACATCAACTTAAGTTGATAGGAGTCTTGCTCTCTCTCTCTCTATATATATATATATTCCTCTATACAAATAGGAGAATCCAAGATTCACTGTTTATGCTACAGTAAATATAAATACAATATTATTATTATAGCACACGGGATATTGTAGCATTTTAAAAGAAAATTACAGGCGGGAACTGTAGCGTTCTTTGAAAATATTATAGCATTAAATACTGTAGCACAAGTACACTATAATAATTTAAAAAAGCGGGATACTATAGCAATTCAAAAAAATCTTGTTATAGCATTTAAAAACATGATTACTGTAGCGTGGAAAAAATTATCATCATGCTTTGCACGGACAACACTCTAGTACCACAATAATACTATAATAGTAAATAAACAGTAAATCAATAATGCCATCTGCACTCAAAGTTATTGTTTATACTATAGTATTTATTATAGTATTAACATTAAATTAAATCTGCACTTCCATATTTAAAATTACTATTTATGCTATAGTTTTTTACTGTATCTTAAACAGTAAAATATATCAAATGTATTAAGATTTTGATCATTCTTTACGTATAGAGGAGTAGATATGATTTCTAATTTTAAGCATACAATAACTAAATCAAATATATTAAAACTTCGAGTGAGGCAAAGTTCAAAACGCAGTGCTTAAAAAAATAGAAGGTCGCGCTTTGCATGAGGTGCGCACTATATATATATATATATAT
>BQKN01001011.1:99025-112780 GCA_022839385.1 Asparagus kiusianus
ATATGACTATAGCCTCCAATTCTCACCATAACTTCGGAGTTTTGGTAATTTTAAGAATTGAAAACCGTTGAACAGGATAAATCTAACATGCAAACAAGATTTAACCATTTGGTTTGACGGAAAATAGAGGATCATTGTCGGTGTTCCCTAGCGACAAAGGATTTGTACTTGTCTCCAGCTTGTAGGGATGTCTATAGAGGTATCCACCCATGTTGGAATCTTATTAGTTTGCATTATTGAAGAACTTTACTTTGCCAGATGCAAACATGTGCAGATCTTGACAATTTTGTCTTGTTTGATCCCCACCTATACATGGATGATGTTAGAAGGACGTTTCCTGAACTAGTAAATGCTCTTCATAGAAATCTTGATCTTCGAAGTCTGTTCAATGCCAATTTTGCCTGCAGCAGTCATCCCCTCTTTCGTTTGATTTGAATAATGTTTTCCGATCCAATCGATAGTGTAGGCATCTAAAAATACCTATGGGTGTCTGTACACAGCTCGAGATGAAGAGAAGACGATAAACGTCGTTATCCGAGTCTAAGAGGATTATCTGTCGTCAACAAGCGCATGAAGCGAAACGACGAACCAAGTGACACGCGCGCATCAATCAACACGTGCGCGTCAATCAGTTCGCGAGCGTCAATCAACACGCGTGCATCAATCAACGCGTGCATGTCAATCAGTTCGCGCGTCAATCAGTTCGTGCGCGTCGGTTAACACGCGTGCATCAATCAACACGCGCGTATATCAACCAACGAGCGTTCGACAGTCAATCCCACAACGAAGCATGCAATTCAACAAGACGGTCAAACACGCAAAACGATGGAAAATACAAGTCCCGGAAGAGTCGAAAAACCAAAAGAAAGTGTCAGGCTTCGGAACCCGCGCCAATGCGGGACAGCCGAAACCGACCCGCACCAGCGCGGGTTGGCCGAAACTAACCCGCACCAGCGCGGGTCGGCCCGCACCCCAGCGGGTCAGCGCGACCCGTCGCGCTGTTTTGACCAGAAAACCCGTTTTTGGCGGTTTCGACGGGTTTTCACGAGATCTTTTCAGTTCCAGAGATTCCTAACTGCTTAAATCCTATCTCTAAACATGGTTAATCAGTTATTAACTGAAGATAAGGAGGAATCCATCATTCTTATCCCAAAACCCACATCCGGAGCCCTATAAATACAAACCTATGGCCTCCTTTCAGCGGCGGGGGGGGGGGGGGATTAATTATCAAGAGGAGGAGGTGCTGTCGGATTGAGGAGTCAAAGGAGCACGAATTTTAGCGAGGGTTGACAGATCTTGACGAGTTCTTCGGCATAAAGAAGGAGAGTTCGAGAGATCCGACACCCATTCTCGTCCGTTCCTCGAGATTAGGCTTGGTCTTAATCTCGAGAAGAGCTACTGATTTCGCTTGGTCGATCTCAGCGCTTCAAATCAAATACTTCCTCGGTGAAGGCGAAGCTCTGCCGAATTTTTCATCAACCGGATCCAGATCAAAGGCGGTCCACGGATAAATCCCGGCACAGGCAAAGATCCCACGCAAGCAGAACCGATAAACGATCTCTGCGTTTGTTTGACGAGAACTGTATTTTTTCGTTTTCATTGTGTAAAAGTCTTATAAAAAGACTATCTTTTGTTTTCATTGTAACGATCGAAGTTGTAATGAATACCGCAATGAATACAATAATTTTCGAGGCAAACAGATAGTAGATAAACACCTGTTACAAAAATTCTGGTGATTAAAAGGGTCGTTTACTATTAAGCTTCAAGCATTTCATTTTTCTCGTGTAACATGCACAATGTTTCTAGCAGGCACTGCTTGTTCTTTCGGGGCGTTCCCTTTGGATCCATTTTCGGCTGGTTTATTTTTTTAATCTCTCAGGTAGGATCTAAGGAACTTTTTTTTGTCTGTTAACAAGCAGATCTGAGAGTATCCTCTAGAATCCTAGAATGTCAGCTTTTGTTGGTTTCTTGGTACAACTTCTCTAGGAAATTTATTATCTCTCTCCCTGTTTCAACCTGGGTTTCTCAAAACCAGCGGTAAGATTTTATTTTTTACCGCATCAAAACTCTGAAGTTATGACATGGATTATTATATTTTATCCTCTCATAATCATATATGCATAAAGGGTAGATTCAAAGAAAGAAGCCTTGAAACAGAAACTCGGCTTTAAGAGAACCGGTATGACTATTATTTTTATCTTTAAACATCCATTATTATTACACTTCAGAAAGCACATAATGCCCACGCATCCACCATCACATAACAATCTCAGGCTTGAGGATACTAGACTTGATCTCCTTATGAGGCAGAACCACACCCCCGTTGCTATAAACCTCGTCCGAAACGTGCACATCCTCGCCGAGTATCGTCATGTTCTCCACCCTGGCCCACTGCCCGACCGTCGAGTGCCACCCGATGATGCTGCTCGATATGCACGAGTGCTTCTTGACGCGGGCCCCCCTCATCACCGTGCACCTTGACAATCTAACTCCGGCCTCCACCACGCAACCGGGTCCGACAGCCACGTCTGGGCCTATTAGGCACCCATCACCGATTGTCGCGGTGTCCGCGACGAGCACGTTGCCGACAACGTGGGCGCCAGCGGCGAGCTTTGACGGTGATTTTGTTCGAAGAGAGTTGAGGTACAGTCTCAGGCCTGTGAATTGTTTCGACATTATTAGAAATTCTAATCAAAATACAAATACGAACACCTCAACATTCGATCAAAGTCCTACCTGTAATGTAGTCTTTGGGTTGGCCGATGTCCATCCAGAATCCTGGAAGGACCATGGCATAGAGTTTCTGGTCGGCGGCAATCTTCGGGAAGACCTCTTTCTCAATGGAGGTCGGCCGGAGCTCAATCTGGTCGATGACGGACGGATTCAGAAGGTACATCCCTGCGTTGATCTTATTGCCAACGAAACTCTTGGGCTTTTCGACGAATCTTTCGACTTTTCCTGTTTCCTCGTTCATTACCACCACTCCGTACTTTGAGGGCTCATCAACCTGATATGATTGCCAATTTTCAATATGATAAGTTTGTAGACGAGTACATGTAATTAGAGATCATGTATCTTATTAACCTTATAGAAACTGAAATGGAGGACCAAACGGTCACTTTTGAAACAGTAATAAAGATATTTCGACGAATCCTGCAAATATTCGGGTGATTTTCTGTAGCTATTCTTCACATCTGTGTTTGGTCACCTAGATTTGGTTGAAACTAACCCTAGTGATTTGAGAAGTTGTTCAATTGCATCTATTACTCTAGGCTTAAAGGAGGATCCAAAAAATCATTGTTCTTGCTACAGTAAATACCCACATCAGACAAACTTGAAGTACTATTCATATCACAGTAAAAATATTTTTGCTATAGTATTAACATTCGGTTATAGATATAATTTCTAAATAAAATGTATTAAAGCTTAGATCATTTTTAAGTATAAAGGAGTAAATATGAATTATACATCAAATGTATTAAAAATTGTATCATTCTTTAAGTATAGAGGAGCAGATATAATTTTTAATTTTAAACATACAATAATCAAATCAGATGCATTAAAACTTAAAGGGAAACAAGTTCAAAATGTAGTGCTTAAAAAAATAGTGGGTCCCGCTTTGCACAGGGTGCACAGTAGTCTATACTTATAGGAGGATCCAAAGAATCGTTGTTCACACAACAGTAAATGCTACGGTGAATTACTGTAGCATAAACAGTAAACCAGATCTGGCCATCTGCACTCGAAGTTATTGTTTATGCTATAATATTTTACTGTAACATAAACAAAAAAAAATCAGATATTAGCCTCTACACTTGAAGCTACTATTCATTCTACAGTAATTTACTGTATCATAAACAGTGAATAAAATTAAATGTATTAAACCATGGATTCTCCTTCAAGTATAGAGGAGTAGATATGATTTCTAAATCAAATGTATTAAAAGTTAGATCATTCTTTAAATATATAGGAGTAGATATGATTTCTAATTTTAAGCTTACAATAATAAATCAAATGTGTTAAAACTTAGAGGAAGACAAGTTCAAAATGCGGTGCTTAAGAAAAGTTCAAAATGCGGTGCTTAAGAAAATAGGAGACCGTGTTTTGCACGAGGTGAACACTACTATCAAGCTATAGAGATCAAAACTAGATACACTGTCTGTCATGAATTTACTATTGTTGTATGTATGTTTTTAGTGAAATTTTTCTTGGATTTGAGTGGAAACAAACCTTGGTGACCATGATTGTGGCCTCACCACCGTGAGCCTTGTGGAACTTGATGAGCTCAGCAAAGGGGTACTCGCTGATGACATCACTGTTGAGCACAAAGAAAGGCTCACCAGAACCATCAACTAGCTTGTCCCTTGCTAGAGCTAGGGGACCAGCTGTGCCCATGGGCTCCGTCTCTTGAGAGCACGTGATTTTGATGTCAAGCTTGCTCTCAAATTCCTTCAAAAAGTTCATCATCACCTGTGCAAGAACAACAACAATAATAAATAAATTGTTTAATATTGATTGTTTTTCAAAGAAAGGGTCACTTGTAAGAGTAATTAACGGAGGCATGCGTGTTGTTGAAGTGTCACACATTGGGCTCACTGCAGTCTAGTTCATCGACAAATCCAGATCATAAATAACGATCGATTGGTTACGCCACGTCAACAATATACCAACTAGCATTATAGAGAGACGACCAGCTCTGTTTACTATAATAGCAAATATACACCTACCCTGATACCTTAGGGAGGTAGCCGCTTATTGTCACTAAACTTTTTTTATTAGCACTTACACCTCTCTCTCTTACATGTACACGTTACTATCGGTGTCACATGACATGTGTTGCAGAGAGATCTCCTGACATTTCAATCTGTTGTGGAGAGACCCCATACTCTTGTATGCGTTAAACATACACCTTCAACAATACATTTACAGGTAACATAAAGACAACTCTGGGAAATCAAGGAATCTAACTACTAATAAATAAATAAATAAAAACTTCAGAGATGTACGTATCTGCCATTGACCCTAAAAGAGAAGACTAAGGGCTCAAACCTCTGGTCTATAATTGATTGCAAGAACAACTTCAGTCACTCCAACTTCCTTCAAAGCCTCAATCTGATAACAGTTCAACACAAAGTAAACAAACCAACTCCAAGAAAACAAAATTATAATTAAGGGGGGGAAAAGCAAAGTAATTACCTGATGCAGGATCATGGGCTTGTTAGCAAAATCCACCAGGGGCTTGGGCACACTGAGGGTTAACGGGCGCAAACGGGTCCCGAACCCGCCAACAAGAATCAATGCCTTCATTCTTCTTCCTCTAATAAGAAAATCAAAAGCACAGAAGAAGAAGAAGAGAGAAAGATGACTGTGGTTTTATTGACGAGGAAGTGAAAGCATTTAAAGCGTTTTAAGAGGTGGGAAAGAGGCCAAATAGTTTGCTTAGGTGTCATTTGCTGCTCAAATTCTGGTTGTCCTTTGTTTTGATTGGAATAATGCTAAAATTTCCAGCTAATTTCTTGCTGGCCCTTAATTTTTTTAAGGGGGTGTTTGGTTCGTTTTTTAACTCGGTGGAAAAGTTTTACACCGTCTCCACATCAGATTTTTCGTGGCCACGTAGGATATAAGTTTTCCGTCTGTTTTTTTCCCATCTTTGGTTCGCTAAGGTTGAAGAAGGGAAACTCGGTGAAAATCACTGTCACATCAAATTTTTTTCTCTTCCCCAATTCCTTCCTCAACCTCGTGAAATCGACGAAAACTGCAGCCACGTCGGCTTTTTGCCATATAAACAAAAGTTTTTCCTTTTTTTCCATGCGAACCAAACACAAGAAAAATAAATACATTAGTTTCCTACCATTTTTTTGTGCGAACCAAAGCGAAACAATCTATTTATTGGAAAAGTTTGGAAAACTCAAAACTTGTGTTTTTGTACATAAAAATGTATTTCCCTATATTTAGGAAACGAACCAAATAGCCCCTAAGTATAAATTCAGTCTCTCAAATTAAATGAATCTGGTTAAACTAGGCAATAAAGGGTTAAGGAAAATAGTATTAATTTTTAATAATAACAGATAAAGAAAATGAAGTGTTACCTGATGAATTTCCGGATTCGGGTCGAGGAGATTCGCTAACCCGCTAACTGTTCTCCCTTTCTCTTCCCCTGAATTGTGAGAGGAAAGAAGGAAGAAGAGCAATGGCTCCGAGCTGAGATCCTTGGCCCCTTTTATAGGAACCTTTAGGATTTATTTTTTAAACATATTTTTATTAAATATTTTTTAAAACTAGATTATCCAAGAGGAGGTTATTACGTACGGTCATTATTTGGCCAATACCCAAATCTGGAGGAGTATGACGTGTATTTTCTTTTACTTGCGGCTCTGATTATCAAATTTTATAGATTTATTACATAATGAAACGGGCTATTTTTTTAATGCTAAAATATGTGAGTTTGAGGGGAAATCTACATCAAGATGGTCCAAAAACAACGTGAACCATGCTGGCAGCAGTATCCTCTCCCTGACATCCAATTTATCCAGTAGTTTCTCATAGATTTTCATAAATTTGTTGTGAAAAAAAAGGAATATTATTTGAATAAAATGTTGGAGTTATTACATATACCGTGAACAATAAGTAAATAAATCGAGTCAACTGTTTCTTCGTCTCATAAATGTTTCTACTTTGGACGATCATGTTGTTATTAATCGTTCTTGTTTACATCTAACTAGATAGGATGCACGTGCGTTACATGTGATCAAATACTTTGATTTTTTATTTTAAGTTGGTATTTTTATCGTAAATTGCCTGTTAAGTATTTCATGATTACCATATAGATTTGGATTGTCTAATTAAATTAGCATTAACTTCTAATTCATAAATAAAAAAGTTTGGTGATCGGATAACAATGTCTTTTATATATATCAAGTACAACAAAGGAAGTATATGGTTTTCCTCACCAATGAAGCGTGAATGTTCAATTAACTAATATCAAGTATAAGTTCACATGTAATTGAAAAATAAATATATATAATAAATATTTACAGTAGATATAAAAAAACATTTTATACATTGGAACTTATAATGGTTCAAGTAACAGAAATTTGAAATATCATCGGCATATACATTTCTTTTCTTTTCAAATTATTATGCATTTCTTTTCTTTTGAAACTATGAAACGTCAAAGAAATAGGAAGCATTAATATGATATGCCTCGTAGTTTTTTAATTAATAAGGTACAATGCATTTCTTTTGCCTTTCTTTGATGGAAAACACGCATGCTTAAGGTTTTTGAGATTATAAATCTTTAAGTATTATTAATTATATAGCCTTTGACAGGGATGTATCAAATATTTTCTCTCTACATGTAACTGTTAAATTTATT
Organism: Asparagus kiusianus; assembly: GCA_022839385.1. Taxonomy (NCBI): domain Eukaryota; kingdom Viridiplantae; phylum Streptophyta; class Magnoliopsida; order Asparagales; family Asparagaceae; genus Asparagus; species Asparagus kiusianus. The sequence goes on from BQKN01001011.1 coordinate 106,401, forward strand.
TCAAGTGTTTCGATGTAAATCTATAATATATCTCTTCTCTCTTACTAAATAGAAGCCTACTTGCAAATTTTTTAAGTTCGTTAGTATCAAATTTGTTGCGCGCTGTGCGGAAGCGTGCTCGACAACCAAACGAGTCGGTGAACGATGAGAGAAGAAAATCAAAACCAAACACGAGTGCAATTCACAAAATAACGACTAAAATCACACACAAACACATGAATTTACATGGTTCGGCAATTGCCTACGTCCACGGGGAGATGATAGGGGAGATTTCACTATATGGAGGAGAAATATAACGGATTACAACTCACAAAATCACTCAAATATAACCCTAATCAAAGCTCTCAACTCTCTCACAATATCTCCCTCTGAAAGTGCTCAAAACAATGCTAATTCTCTCCTTAAGGAACCCTAAAAATATGGTTCTATTTATAACAAAACACAATCCCAAATAGATTAGGATTCTAAAAATGAGTATGTCACACCCTGGTGTGGCACACATCACACCTATGACAAACATGTCAGATTCTGCCATATCAGGGTGTGGCAGACACCACACTCATGGCAAACATGACAGATTCTACCACTGGTGTGGCAGACACCACACCAGGGAGTGGTAGAGTCTATTTTGCTTATTCTTCACGTTTTTCTCAATTCATTCGTCGTTTTCACAATTCTCCACCTCGGCGAAGTGTTTCCAACACTGAGCCAACACCAACATTAGTACAAATGCGTCGTCTCTCCAAACTCGATTGCACCAATATGTTTGCCTACGTACCCCCCTCTCTCAAGGGATCAAGCCGTCCGTAGTTCATCCAAATGGCCGTCAACGGCCTTAACAATCACGAATGTGCAACAAGTTTCGACAATGATCAAACTTGTTGCTCGGAACCACCTTAGTGAGCATATCCACCAGATTATCTTTCGTGTGGACTTTCATAATCTCCACATCGCCATCTTCAAAAACATCCCGAACGAAGTGATAACGAACATCAATGTGCTTCGTCCTCGCATGAAAAACATGATTCTTCGCCAAATAGATAGCACTCATACTATCACATTGAATAGTGACGGACCGTTGCGATATACCAAGTTCCTCCAAAAGTCTTTGAAGCCAAATAACCTCGTTCACGGAATCTGTAATCGCCATATATTCTGTCTCCGTCGTAGACAAAGCCACCGTCAACTGTAAGGTGCAGCTCCAACACACCGGCGCACGTGTCAAAGTAGAACACATACCCTGTCATAGACCGGCGCTTATCTAAATCCCTAACATAATCCGAATCAACATAGCCAATACATAGCTGCTCACCTATAGTATCCCGCTTATAAACCAAACCAACATTAAACGTACCTCTAATGTACCTCAAAATCCATCTCACGACGTCCCAATGACCCAGTCCTGGATCATGCATGTATCTCGAAACCATGCTCACCGCCTGTGATAAATCCGGTCTCGTACATACCATCGTGTACATCAAGCTCCTAACCACGCTCGCATATGGAGTCTTCGACATCAACTCTTGATCTTTAACTGATTTCGGTGAAAGACCAGCTGAAAGCTTCAAATGGACTCCCAATGGTACACTAACTGGTTTCGTATCCATGCTAACATAAAATCGTTGTAGAACCTTCTTCAAATAAGCCACATGTGTCAAACAAATTCCGCCCTTCTTCTTATCTTTGCCGATCTCCATTCCCAAAATGCGTTTGGCCTCACCCAAGTCTTTCATCTCAAACTCATTTGAAAGCTGAACTTTCAACACATCTATAGCCGACCTGGAAGTAGAGGCAACCAATATGTCATCGACATAAAACAACAAATAAATATACGCACTTCCTCTCAACTTGCGAAAATACACGCAAGGATCAAACTTGCTCCAAGTGTACGAATGTCCAAGAATAAAACCATCAATTCGCCTATACCACTATCGAGGAGACTGCTTCAAACCGTATAGTGATTTCTTTAACCTACAAACCAACTTATCTTTCCCTACAGGTCGGAATCACAATGGCTCAGTCATATATATTTCTTCATCAAGATCACCATAAAGAAATATCATCTTCACATCCAACTGAACTAACTCTAATCCATACTGTGCCACCAAAGCTAGCAAAATCCGAATCGAAGAGTGCTTCACCATCGGAGAGAAAACCTCATTATAGTCAATACATTCCTCCTGTGAATAGCCCTTCGCAACCAACCTAGCTTTGAACCTTAATGGAGTGCCCTCAATGCCCTCCGTCTTCGTGTATACCCACTTACAACCAATCACCTTTCGCCTCATTGGAAGCTCAACAAGCTGCCATGTATCGTTCTTATGAAGAGACTCAATTTCCTCCTACATAGATACATGCCAAGAAGCAGCCTCCGAACTCTGCTCGGTCTCTCTGAATGTAACAGACACCATCTCATCGATACTCTCCACCGGAAGTGCATACGTTACTGTGTTGGTATATCATGCTGGCACTCGTATGTCTCTCCTCTGTCTCTGAACCGTAATAGAATCATGAACCTGAGCCGTCGGTCCCTGATCCTGCACATCAGTATCTGTATCCTCTGTGTCACCTTCGTGCTCGTCTGACGTCATCTCAGTCGGTACTCTAATGGATATTGTACCATCTGGACGCTATGGAGCTGCATCGATCTCCATCACCTGCGATATCTCCTCTGTCGGGTCGCTCTCCACCTGATGAGAGCTAGGAAGCTTCAAGATAGAAGCTTCATCGAACGTGTCATCCCTATTCAGCATAATCTTCTTATCAATTGGATCCCAAAGCTTGTATCCCTTGACATCACGCTTGAATCCTACAAATATGACATTCCTAGCTCGATGTTCCAACTTATAAATTCTAACATGATAATATGTAGGGCAACCAAATACCTTGAGCTGATCATAGTCATGTGATTTCTCTCCCGACCACATCTCCATAGGGGTTTTCCCCTCAATCGTAATGAAGATAGCCTATTAATGAGGTGGCTCGTATATGAAAGTGCATCAGCCTAAAAGATCTTCTTCAAACCACTATGCGCCAATAAGCATCGGACCTTCTCCAGTAAAGACCGATTCAGCCTCACTGTCACCCTATTCTTCTGCGGTGTATGACTAACTGTGAAGTACCTCTCTATGCCCTCATCTCGACATAGCTGTTGAAGGGGTCTGAAGTGTACTCGCCGCCGCTGTCGGATCGTAACGTCTTGATCTTTCTCTCAGTCTGCAGTTCTAATCTCTTCTTCTACTCTACAAACAAATCTAGGACTTCATTCGTATGCTTCATGGTGTACACCCAACAATGCCTAGAATAGTCATCAACAAACGTGACGAACCAATGTCGACCACCAAGTGATGCAGTCTTGGTGGGATCCCAAACATCTGTGTGCACGTAGTCCAGGATGTCCCTTGTCCTATGAATAGCATTCCCGAACTTCACCTTCGTTTTCTTACCAAGAACACAATGCTCACAGAAATTCACTTTTCCACTCTTGGCTCCTTTCAATAGCCCCTGCTTACACAAAGTCTGTAGTGACTTCTCTCGTATATGCCCCAACCTGTATTGCTCATGTCCGCCTCTAAAATAGCTAAAGCAACCTGGCTAATCTCAGTGCTCCCCTTCAGATAATATAAGTTCTAACTATGGACTCCCTTCATCACCATAAAAGATCCCTTAGTAACCTTTGCTACAGCGTCCTTAAAGGTCACCTTGAATCTCTTCACATCCAAAGCTCCAACTGAGATAATATTCTTCTTCAGCTAAGGAACAAATCTCACCTCCTTCAATTCGCGGACTACTCCGTCGTGCATCCAAATCCGTATGGTACCTATCCCACAAATGCCACAAGATTGATCATTTTCCATGATAACAACACCCCCATCGAGTCTCTCAAACGATGCAAACCAATCTCGCCTAGAGGTCATATGATAAGTAACGTCAGAATCAAGCATCCAATCCAATGCATCCAAATGGTTCACCTTCGGAGTAATCAAAAGAGAAAAGCTCAAATCATCAGAATCATCGCCTTTCACAACATTCACCTCATTGGTCTTCAAACCCTTTTTCTTGTCATTCTCCTTCTCTTTGACCTTTGGACAATCTCTTTTCCAATGCCATTGTTCCTTGCAAAAAGCACATTAGTTCTTTCCTAGTTGGTGATGACCTCTTGACTTTGAGCTTTTTCTATTACCACCATTTGGATGTGGGCTTCTACCTCTCGTCGACAAGGCCTCTCCTGAAGTACTAGCGCGGGAAGTCTCCTTATCCTTCCTCCTCAAATCGTAGTTCGTCAATGCGTTAGTCACTTTACTATAAGTGATAGAAGACCTCACATTCAACAAAGTAAGCACGAAGGTATCATAATCCTCATCCGGTAAGGTGCCTAAAAGAATAATAGCCTTATACTCATCCGTGATCTTCTCATCCACGTTCGCCAAGTCTGACAACAACTTAGTGTAGTTGTTCACATGAGCCGCAAGCGAGGTGCCTCTGTACATCTGAAATCTGAATAATCTTCGTAACAAGTACAAACGGTTCTCAACACTCTTTGTAAGGTACTTATTGTTAAGAATTTCCCACATCTTCATTGCAGACGTCACCCCAATCACATCATATTTCAGCTCATGTTCTAAACAAGACCTGATCACCCCACAAGCATTCATATTCATCTTTTCTCATATCGCCTCTTCATATTTGGCCTCTCATTGACCATGATGGTCTTCTCTAAATTTTGAGTATTGAGCACATCTTGTACGTCGCTCAACCACAAACCAAAATTGATTTTGTCGTCATATTTCACCACACTAATCTTAGTGTTCTGAAAACCAACTTGAACTGTACCCGCCATCTTGCTGCTTTCACCAACTTTTTCATCCATAATCTAAACTCCAAATTATAAAGAAAGATTCAAACTTTATAGAATTTAGAAGTTACCTAACTGAACCCTAGATTGGATTCCAAATAGAACTCCTAAACACACGAGGAAAGCGAGATCTTTAACGACAACTTTAAACCCTAACTCCACCGAAGCCTAGAACTCCAAGAACCAAGCTTCCAACTGAATCTTCCTCCACCTAATCCAATACCCTAGATCTAAAATCTGAGCTCTGATACCACTTGTTGTGCGCCGTGCGGAAGCGTGCTCGACAACCAAACGAGTCAGTGAGCGATAAGAGAAGAAAACCAAAACCAAACACGAGTGCAATTAATAAAATAACGATCAAAATCACACACAAACACATGAATTTACGTGGTTCGGCAATTGTCTACGTCCACGGGGAGAGAATGAGGAGCTTTCATTATATGAAGAAGAAATACAACAGGTTACAACTCACAAAGTCACTCAAATATAACCCTAACCAAAGCTCCCAACTCCCTCACAATATCTCCCTATCAAAGTGCTCAAAACAATGCTAATTCTCTCCTTAAGAAACCCTAAAAAACGTGGTTCTATTTATAACAAAACACAATATCAAATAGATTAGGATTCTAAAAACGAGTCTGTCACATCCTGGTGTGGCATACACCACACTCATGGCAAACATGACAGATTCTGCCACACCAGGGTGTGGCAAACACTATACTCATGATAAACAGGGCAGATTCTACCACTGGTGTGGCAGACACCACACTAGGGTGTGGTAGAGTCTGTTTTGCTTATTCTTCACGTTTTTCTCAATTACTTCGCCGTTTTCACAAAATTTATAGAGGGTAATTTATTTGCATAACAATGTCTTGAATTTATGATACAGATTTGTTATTAATTCCTTATCTTTCATATAAACTCACAAATTACATGATCTAATTTTTAAAAGGTTTTTTAATTAGGATAGGTTAAACAAAGTACTATCTAAAAGAGTCCAGGATAATATTGACCATAAATTTTTTTCTTCTAAACTCACACTTTAAAGTGAGTATGATATGATTTCTAATATCTATTAATATTAAAAGTTCTGTTGGCTAGAATGAACTCTAAATCGATAAGACTATATAAAATATTAGATCAAAGCTTATAACTATAGTCAGTGTTAAAGCATATTAAGATTGTATAATCTCTTCTAATATCTTCTTTTGTTGGTTCAAAATCTTATAAATATACATATGGCGGTTTTTGTTTAAAAAGACGTGACTAATGAGTGGAAGATTTGTTACTAATGAAGTCAATTTAATTATATATAATTATTTGCACAGCTGTTTAGTAGTGGACGGCTACATAGATTAGAGAGAATCCTATGGATATTTCTGGCTTAATCACATGCAACATGCGCTCAATTGCAGCAAATAGTACGTTAATCTCTGTGGGCTTTGGCGCTTGGAGCATTCTTTTGTACGGAATGAAACGAGTAAAGTTTGCTTAACGCTAAACATTTTTATAATGTTTACCCCCC
>BQKN01001011.1:121417-133643 GCA_022839385.1 Asparagus kiusianus
ATTCCAATCCTATGCCTCTAATTCAATTCCAATAATTGTAATGAAAAATATGTAAGTTTCTTGCATCAACCTCAGTTAAATAGGTTTAATAAAATAAGTGCAAACTGCAATAACCAAAATTTTGATATCAAACCACACCATTACAAGGCTATAAAGTACCATCACGTGTCTAAATGTTTCTGATCATTAAGAAACATCAGTCTCAAACAAAACATTTCCTCATCAATACAATACATTCACAGAAACCTCCATTCCCCTTGGGAGAATTAAGTGCTTAGATCCTCAAACGTTACTCAGTTATCTACGAAAACATCCATTCTTCACAAATATAAACACTCACCACTTTCACAAATAAAAGGCAAAATCTTCCTTTTTGGAAGAATCAAATGTCAAATGTTTCTGGTCATTGACAAACATTGATATCGAACAATACATTTCTTCTACTATTACAGAATATATATATATATATATATAGAACAACCCCCCCTCTTTAGGAGCCATTAATAGGTTAGATCCTCAAACATATCACTCAACTATCTACACAAAACATCCATACTTCACAATTCAAAACACTCACCAAATTCACAAATAAAGGGTAAATCCTCCTCTTTTGGAAGTCCATAACCTATTACGAAGCCTTAATTGCGGATAGAACCCTTGCAGTATCGTTGTTTTGAACTTACTACCCCTCTAGTTTTGTTGTTGCAAGATAGACCCTCTAAGTGAAAATTTTGACCCTTTAAGCCTCAGGGGATCAATGTCGATAAAATTCTCTTTGTGCGAAGGTAAAAGAATCAAAAAGTTCCACTCGAGGGGCCTATCTACAACAACAAAACTTGAGTAGTAGCAAGTTCAAAACTACGATATTCGGGTCTATCCGCAATTTACTCTATTACAAAACATAACAAATTATACTAAAGAATTTGACTTCCTTTAGGTTGTTTTAATGGTTCAGGCGATGAAGGAGGCGAAGAAGCAAAGAACTGAACATCTGGCATCCTGAATCTCCCAGAATTTCCAGGCAATCTCATATAGGAAGCTGAAGGCACTTCATCAAACTGAATCACTGTAACTTGAGGCTGATCATTGTTCCTGTACTGAACTATGGCTTTGTAGATATATGGGATTAGACCTTCCATGGAGAATGAGAGGGACTAGAAGAGGACAGTGCTTAAAAAGATGGAAGTTTCCCCATAAAAGGCTGAAAGTTCTTAAATATCTCACCAAACCTGCCCATTTATATACAAGTTGGTAAATTAAATATGGTTAATTTTGCATAGCTGGTTAAGGTTTCTTCCTCAGGATGATCTATTTCAACTCCCACACTCATTCATCCACCTCTAGTCTTGTCATTAGCTTATCGGTCGCAAACTATTATATCTTTACCCTTTTTAGTGAAATATGACCTTCACAGATTTAGCATGATGGTGAAGTGTCGTTGATAATATGGCAATAATGTAAATATTAGTTAACTATGCTAATACTAGAGTTTAGATAAACATCGGTCTATTTAATTAATGTATTAAAGAAAGGTTTGAGGTTGATGTAAGAAGTTGGGTACATTAACCTAACCAAATTGGCAACAATATAAGAGAGCTAAGTTAACTTCAAAAGCAACAATCATGATAAAGGCCAAGACGGTTGGTGCTTCTTGGTGTTTTAAAGCAATAGAAACCTCTAATGATGGATTTTATGTTAGCTAATGCTCTCATTGTGAAAACTGAGGATGCCTTCTTCTAGATGGTGTCTTTTAGTTTTTAGCTTCTACTTGATTGCCGACAAAAATAGCACTAATCAAAAAAACCTCTCTCTGGCATTACTCCACTAACTATAACACTAAGAAGTCACCTTCTCCCTATTTTCTAAGACAGTAATCAGCCAGAAGGACCTAGCCAACTTTTTTTGCATTGGGTGATTTATGACTTGGGGAATTTGATAGGAAAAGGTGTTCAATATGGATTAGATAAATAACTATGTGTGTGGTTAAACACAGGCCACTGTGTGAGAGGGGTAAATGAAACAGGATCAACAAATCTCGTATATATATTATATACTAATAAACCAGTACCAAGTACTATCAAAATTAAGAATCAAGCTATTATATTGCTTTATTTGTTAGATCAGCATCAAATCCCATTCAAAATAGTGTCGTTTATAGTGATCACATGTAAAGATGGGCAAGGTAGTAACTAAAATAGAAGATGACCCCAAGGCTGATGACTTAACATAGAAGCAGATCACAAAGTGAACCAGCAAATAGACAAATAGGTATCTAGTTTCATAGAACTCTTTCGTAAACAAGAAGTAATCACTAACATTTTAAAATGACATCAATCAAACAATTATTTCAAAGGATTACAATCTAAGAAAATTAATACAAGGAAGATTACAACAAAAATTCTGCATCCAAATGTAATAAGCAACACGAGAGATGAGAATCCGGAGATAGTGGAAATAGGTACACTTATCTTGAACTAGAAAAATGACGCACACCAGTGCTAAGAGCTGAGATGAAAAATTTGACATCTGGGCCTGTATGATCTCTTGCTAGCAGCTTGCTCGAACTTTTTTGTTGCAGTTTCATTTTCCTCTAAGCCAGTCTGGAAAAAGAACCTAATCCACCAAGATGCACTTCGTAGTTTGGCCTACAGAGGGGAAAAAGATCCAAGAGTGTCGTTATGCTAAGAAAGTAGTAGAACTACAACGAGGGCTAGGGATAAAGATGTATACTATAGGGTAAATGATTAAATTCGTAAAGGAATATGCAAAGAGCATGCGAAAACATAGGTGCGATATGAACAGGGGGAAGATACTACAGTTTGGTCATTGCATAGAGAAGACTAAGGAAAAGTAGAAACAAAATGTAAAATAAAATAGGTGACACCAAAGGAGGACATAACTAAGTTCATACATATAATGCATTAAAATGGTTCTGCTGAAGAAATCCCCAAAATGATAAGTAGCGTCAGGGGCGGATCCAGAAACTTTGGCCACTGGGGGCAAGACTATAAGTTAACTAGTAAATGGTATTTTTACCAAAATATTAGTGACATCATTATTAACTATGGGTGTCTATTTTTAAAAAAAATATGGGGGCCTAGGCAATCAACAGGGATACCAGTGCAAGGAAAAATCGATACAGGGGTTTAATGCTAAACTAGCGTATCGACATATACAAATGCACGTGCAAAGAACAGTAAGTTTTTATCTAAACAATTCTCCGTCCTTCATAGCAATTATATTATTTATTATTTAGTGTATACACATGGAATTTCTAGTAAGATATGCATGTGCATAGTGTAAATGTTTAAAATAATAAAATAAATATTAACATACATACTTTAACCATGATTTCCATATAAAAATAAATGTAAAATAATATTTCTAATAAATGACTGACAAAACTATTTACAAAATTGTGTATGCAAGTATACTAAACATATTATTGTAGACTTTTACATATAAGCTAATCTAATTTGAATTTATTTTAGTAAAGAAGTGACGTAATTATTCATTAAATTAGTAGGATGCTGAACAACCAATTAGTTGGGTGGGTGGGGGGGGGGGGATAGAAATAAGATGCTCAGAAAGTTGTGCTCACTTGTGGAGTTGGAGCAAAATTAATGATTTGAGGTGATATTTACACACTCATTTAGAAATTTACAAATAACATAAGGATAGCTACCTTGGAGTGGATTGAGTATACAAGTAAAAATTGCGTGTTTAACAAGTTTGTTTAAAATTACACCCATTTAACAAAGTGTACTCGATCTTGTATCTACAGAAATTTATAAGTGAAAGAAGCAGAGACGTGATTAAAGGGTAACAATAGCATAGTATAAATACATTTCATTGGGGGTCAGTGGGGGCAATTGCCCCCACTGCCCGCAGTGTAGATCCGCCATTGAGTAGCGTGCCGGGTAGGTACTCAATCGTAAGAATGGAATATGAAAGAAAACAGGTAATTGTATTCATAATGGTAGATCACCTTCCTTAGATACTCTATTTAATACCTAAGTTACATAGATATTGGTGCGATTATAAAATATGATACAATACAAATATGCGAAAATACAGTCTCAAGAATCATGAATACATATTTTTCATGGATAGGGCAATTACATAACATTCTATGATATTGAAATATATTACTATTCAATCACGTAGCGAGTGCGAAATCCATCAGAGCTTTAAATAATTTAACACAAAACTATTCATAAACTCAATATTTATATTCGATCCACGATCAAACCACACCTAAAATGAATCCAATCTATGTATTCAGGATATATTAAAACTAGATATGTGCCAGATCTCTGCGGAAGTATCCAGTAAAAAATCCACAGGTATCCGTGACAAACTGACAATTGTAAGAATCAGTGCATAAATGTTTTATACACGTATAACATAATGATATTAATGAACTCTACAACCAGAAACATATTCGTAGAACACGAATCTAATCAGTGAACCATGAACTAAGTGATGTTTACTGTTTAGTGATAACAGGATAAGAAATTAACACATATCCTAAAACAACAGAGTCTAAAAGTGGGTTTATAAAAAAGCCAGATAACATTCATACACGCTGTAACAAAATATATAAAGTATAAAGGCTACAACACAAAAGCAAAATACAAATAATGGCATAAGAACAAACTTCACCCCAGGCTAAAGGAACTAGGTATGTACATATATATTATGTTTAACAGGAACATATCTAGTATGTTTAAAGAGAACATACCGGACGTCCAAATTTTGCTAGATCAGAAAGTTTGGCTCTCTGTTGGCCGGGATAGCCTGCACATTAACAAAAGTAGTTGAGTAACCTGAAGGATATTGACAACCTAGATCGTCATGAAAAATTAAAAGATAAATCCAGAGGCATCTGCAAATGGTATGTGTATAGATTTCCTACGTTCAGCTTCATTATATTGCAAAGTTTATGAATTATTGTACCAGTTCATAATATGCGTAGACCATTCAGCTTCAGTATTTTACTTTTCTGTATGTAAGTAGTAGACTTCCATAATATGCACGAACTTTTTTGGAAGTTTCCATGCTTATATCAGTTCTATACTACAAACAAAGCATCAACAATATGCTTCGTAATTATAAACAGATATATTAGTAGTAATCAGTGGCATACCAGTAAATACAACGAGACCATCCCTGGACACCCTCGCCAAGTCTGGAAGAGTCTTGTTAAGATACTTTGGAGATAAGTAATCCAGTGCATCTGACACTATGACAAGAGAAAATGACTTTGGTTGGTAAGGTAGAGGGAACTTGATATCAGCTACACGAACTAAACCCTTTCGCACAAGGCCCTTGCAGCTGCTATCAGCATCTTCAAGATCATATGGTTCAGCACCCCATGCTTCAGTGTCTTCTTCTTTTAATAGTTTCGTAACCACACTGCAGGTTGCAGGACCTACATGCAAAACTCTTCTCATGCTGTCGCCATATACTTTTTGTAGAATAGGTACTGCTTGTTGAACTTCGAGCGTACAGGAAGCACCTTTGAGAACAAGAATGACAATTTAGAACCTTCATTGCAAGAAAAGATAAGTTCATATAGACAAAACTACACAGCATGTCTTTCATTATTATCATCAGTAATGAGATGAGATGTTCAACATGACATCACCGGAATTGGTTTCTTATATAAGTGTTGTTCAGCTAAAGTAATTGCAAGGCATTGAGGCAAACATTTGGGAGGGGGAGTGTGGTGATGAACGCCCCCCCCCCCCCCTGTGCCCTCCCTCTGTCCTCATAAAGGGTAGTTATCTATGCGAGTGTCAAGGCAAAGGATAAAGAACCCAAACTTCAGCTTAGAAGAACCAAAGCAGTAGGCAAAGGATCAAATGGTGATCAAATCAGAATCAATTGAAGACCTTGTGATTTTTCCAACAAATTCGTCGGATCAAAATGGCTACTATATGAGGGAAACATAGTTGAACAAGTAAAGGTGTCCAAGCTGTCAATTGAAAATTTCTTTCTGAAAAATGTATTATTATTATAGTTAACAATCCTAACAAATGGAGGAGAATTTTAGAATTAATCTCTATAAATAGAAAGAGTAGTCATAACTAGGAGTATAGTAACTAACTGAGGGTCTAATTGCTAAAGAAAAACTTCTGAACCTAGAATTGAGGAAAACCTCGATCCCTAGACAAAATCTAATAAATAAATTATAGAAACCACGGTTTAAACTATTGATGAATATTGATACATATGCCATATGTACTTGATTCCTAAAATGACAAATCATTGGGATATTTTATAAATGTCAATTTCAAGCTTGATGTTTTTCTCTCCCTTTTTTTTTCATGAGCTGGTTACATTAATTCGGACTTTACTTTTGGAGTTGGGAATACTCCTTTATTTATTTATTTTCCTAAACAATCATTTCATATATAATATTTGGTTGAGGTTTTCGTGTTTGAGACCCTATGCTTTCCCTCAAATAAAATCTTGGTATTATCGAATATAATTATGCTATAATTACTTTACCATTTTTTGAAGAGAAGAAACAAAAGCGCTCCCAAAAAAAAAGGATTCATTTCCTGGCAACGTCACTGTCCAGGTACTAAATCATTTAGGAATGTACCCCATATTTCCATGAAACTAAAAAGCAATGCAATTCTTATGTTCATATCGTGTAATGCCATGATGCACAACATTTGGATGATCATATTGGCTGCAAAGGAGAATGAATGGACTTGAGAGTAGCATGCTATGGTAAATCATCGTACATAGAGAATTTAGCAAGTAGGTTTTCAAATTTTCTGTATTAAGGATCTTCACTTCTGAAAAAGGGGGAAAAGACAGAAACATGAAATATAACATTTCTATGCTTTACATGCAGATCAGAACCTGTAAAAGGACATGGCAAAAGGAAAATAGCTCTACATTCCGTAAGGACATTCCTAACTCCTACATGATGTAATTCTGAACATTATGACAAATAACGGAATATTTTGCTTGTGTTGCCTAAAGTCAAAAGAAACTGGCTAGTCATACATGGAATTTCGAGAATAATTAAAGAAACTAAGTGAATTTGACAAAACATCCTCTAGATTCCTGTTTGGTGCATGATTTTGAGGGATAAAAATGGAAACTGAAGTTTTCAAAGCTGCATGAGTTGGAAAGAGTAGACAGTTCTCTCCCTCCATCAATTACTAGCATTATTGGACATGCAATGGACACGAAAACGTAAGCATCCTAAATTTTATATAAATGGGACACTTACAGTAAAGTTTCATCGAGTTTATAAGATATTTTTATGATAATTTTTTTATTGGAGACGAGTTATTTTTACGTTACCTTATTTGAGATTGGGTACAACATATATTTCACTTTGACTGGTAATGTGATTTTAATGAAAGAAAATAGGGTACATCGTGACTTGGTGGATTATTTTCAAAATATAATCCTAAGAGCACTTTAAATAATGTTAATAAGAAAAGAATGTTTCGTATTTTATCATCAAATTATTCTATTAAAGTATTAAGTATTTATAACCCAAGTATATAGATATATTTTGACCTCCGGTAATATTTAGATTAAAATATATGGAAATTCTAATTATTGTATATATATTCATTCATATCTAATAATTTGTTTTAGAAAAGAACCTTATCGTTTTATATTTATAACTCTTACAACACAAATTCGGATAGATATTTAATTAGTAAGCTCTAATTGTATATTCATGTTATACTTTAGAATGTTCTAGAAAAAGAAAAGAAATAAAAGAGGAAGAGAAAACTACATATATACCCCTCACATTTCTATTGGGATGTAAAATGCCCTTCAAACTTTTTTGGTATTCTCACTAAGTTTTTTAAATAGATTATGCCCCTACCTTCTCCAAGCCAACAAAGAAATCCCTCAGAATAGGGAAACAAAACCATAAACAAATAGAGGGATGAAATGAGATACAAGGACCTGTTTGGTTTTGCAATTAAGATTTCTCAACTTTGACTTTTCATCAAAATTAAACTCCAAATATGCAAGGAAAAGAGTCATGCCCCCTTCTCTTCGCCTTATCTCCTCCTTCTCATCTCCCTACCTTTTTTTCTCTTCTCACCAGAACCTGGAACTTCTTCTTCTTCCTCTCATCGGCAGCCAGTTGGAGATGGACTCCATTTTGTATCCAAACAGTCTAATTTAATGTAACTACAATATAAAAATGGCAATTATAGGTTTGAAAAATATATTTGCAGATTTTAACTACAACTTAAAAATTACTCTGATTGGCAAACTTCAAAAGGGACAGGCTTTAAGAAGTTTCTCTGAGGGCTTGTTTGGATTTGCACCTAGTGAAGGGAAGTTATGGAAAGATAGAATAAGTTAAGAGAAGGTAAGGTAACATGCAAAACTTGTTTGGAAAATTAGTAAGGGAATCCAGGGAAACTTATTTCACCTCGTTTGGGAAGTTTAATAAAGTGAAGGGAAGAGAATATATGTAAACTTACATAAATAACCTTGCATGTTATTAAGTCATTTTATTATTAGAAGTTAGAGGGTAAAATGGTCTCTCCATAATTATTTTTTATTAAAAGTTCCCTTACTTTCCCTTCACCCTAGTGACACCCTAAGTTGGAGGGTAACAAAAACCTTATTTTTCTCCCCTCCTTTACCTTCCCTTCTCCCCAATTACCTAGCATAAGTTTATTCCCAAACAAGGGTAAAGATTCCCCTAACTTCCCTTACCCCTCATTATCCCCAATCCAAACAAGCCCTGAAGTTACTCAACACATGGTAGTTCAATCTCTAACCACCACTAACATCATGACTTGTACAATCTCACCATATGCACAATGCCCAGGAATTCTTTTCATGAGATACAGACCTACAACTCTCATTCCATTATCCTTACGTATTAAATTATTAACAATTATATGAAACCCATTCTACAAGGGAAAAACTCTGTAAGTTAAATATCAAAATTCTGACTTGTCTTCTAATATGAGGAGTACAAAAACAATGACCGATCAAACCAACCATACAAACCCAACAAAATTTTGCAGGGGAAAAAAAACAGGAGGAAAAAAAACAATCTTTACCTTCCCCCAAGTGAGAAATCTCTTTATTACCCCCGAATCCACCTGAACAAGCGAAGTTTCTGCCAAATATAAGAATCTAACAGCAATTGACACAAAGAACTAAAAACAATCCAAAATCCACGAACCTGATCTACTATAAGAGTATCCAACAATCAGCAGAACACCCTAAAAGACCCCAAAAAAAATTCAATAACACTCTAAACCTCCACTACGAACACTAAAACAGCAGCAACAACAACAACAACAAAAAGGAGCAAAATTTACCAAAACGACCAATCCGACTGAGACCAAAGGCGAGGTCTTGGACTTCTGCTGCGTAGAACTCGCCATGGGGATGCTGGCATCGTCGTTCAACCGCCGAGATGGAACTGCTCTCCTCGACATTGGGATCTAGATTTTGAGACGATTAGAGCCCTGAGAAACCCTAGGCTTGGTCAATGTGAGGGGAACAAGAGAGGGATCTGGATGAAGGAATTAGTACTGGGTTCGAGGTTTAGATTTCTAGGGCTTTGTCGGTAGATCTGGAGCCGGTTTCGCACCTAGGTTTGATGTAGAGAGCTGCAGGTAACGGAGGAGACAGCGGTAGTGGTTTGGGTAAAAATCCAATTTGGTCCTGTACTTATCTTTAAATTCAAATTAGTCCCCGTACTTTATTTTTTTTCTCCAACTTAGTCAAATTGTACCCTAACTCGGCTAAAAACTAAGATCTTTTTTAACATCCGTGTAGTATTAGATTTTATCTTCTTATTTATAACTACATAATCCCTAAATTTTACTATTCATAGTTGGAAAATTCTAAAGAGATAACTTTTTACCGCAGATTTTCTTACTGATTTTAACATTCTAGTTTGTTGAAAATGTATAATCTATTTTCAATCTCCATAAAGAACAAGATGAAAGGCCGGAGGGATTGGGTTTCTAGCTTCCGATTTGTTTTATAAGCATTTTTTAATGTGTTCTTTATTACTTGAGTTTGATAATAATTGGGAGAAAATGGAAAAATCTGAGAGTTTGATGATGAATTGTTTTATCTTTTCAAATTTAATTATATGCAGTTGCAAAGTGCACGGGTTATAATCTGTCAAAAATCAATAGCATACACATTAAAAAATAAAAAAATCTTTGCGATATGAATGTAGTGAATCACGATGTATTTCCTCATCGAGTGACTTATCTAGTGCCTAGCAATAGAGAAAAAGTTCCAAATTTCTCAAAACTCCAAATATTTTGCATGCTACACTAGGTATCACTAAAACAATCTTAGAAAGTCATGCAGAGCAAATAATTTGGACGAAAGTTTCAGACCTTTCTCATAAACCTATATTTTTTAAGGTTCTATAAAATTCTGTTTTCTTTCATATATGATTTGTTTATTTTGTGTATTTTTATACAATCAATTTCTAATAACTAGAAATAAAATTAACAGGATATACAATAGATTAATATGTAATCTTTAAGATTATGATAATGTTGTCCTTTTAAGTTGTATTTAATGGCTTTTTTTAACACAGAGTTAAAATAGGACCAAGTTTACTCCTGACAAATGGTACAAGGACTAAGTTTAAGAGAAAAAATAAAGTACATGAACCAAGTTGAGCTTCAGGTCTTAGTTCAGACTTCAGGGACAAATTTGTTCTTTTAACTATGCTTTAAGAATGGGGTCATATAAATGAAAAAAGAATAGGAAACTGTTAGGTCCTTTTAGTGCAACCTACCCTAACTTTTTCCAATACTTTCTCTTATATTAGAAATTCAGTAAAACACTAATTCATGTTTTGATTTTTTTATTTTAATCCAAATAGAGAGAGAAAAGAAGGCACGAGATTTTGATGTTTTAAGCTCCTTTTCTTTGTCTACTAAATGTGATTGTGAAATTTAAGTCTCCTTGCAACTCATTATTATGCTTGAATTCTGAAGCGTTGGTATTCCTCAAAATTTTATGCACAAATTATGTGAATGCCTACCCTTACACATGCAAAAAAGAATCTCATATAAAACTCTATGGTTTCATTAATAGTTGTACAAGAATGATTTTCCTAAATAATTAAATGAGAATGTTTTGTTGAAAAATAGGGGTATGCTCATTTAACTACCCAAAGTTCACATAATTTTTACTTTGATATCCCAAACGCTATTTTTTCCAATACCAAAAACTGGACTGTTAAAATGCGTGTAAACATTGGAGATTTTAAGCGCAAACAACTCTGTAAAATATGATAAGAATAAAAATATTATTTAGCCTTTTAAGAAGTGTTTGGCACACAATAATTATAATTACAGTAAATCTTGCATGCGATATCTACTGTAGGAAATTAATCTAAAACTCAATTGTTTGTACATTTGCATTCATGTTGTAGTAAATGTGTTTCCAAATCCGATCTAATATTTAATTAATTGTAAAATCTTTAAGTTTGCATTTTTAGTTGCAGGAAATGCATTTCTAATTCAATCAACCGTCTGTTACACTGTAGTATTTTCGTTTTTTCTCTTGACGAGATCATCTGTTTCTACCTCTCCAACATACGCAGCAAGCCTTTATATTTCATGCAGGATGCACTGCAAGATAAATTTGCCATTGTATATCACTATATTGATTGATTGCATTTTACAACCTTTCCCCTTGAGAAAAGCTTTCTATTGAAAGTGTAATGCCATTGCATCTCTTTGTTCAAGTAGCAAGACAACTTCTATCATCGGTATGACCTTGACCTGACCCATCTAAGGATCATGCGCTACTCGAATTATCAAGCAATGTAGAGCAGCGGTTGTCGATGGAAAAAGTAAAGCAACAAATGAGAGCGTTACAGAGGAAACAGAATCATACAACAGCTTATTGCTGAATTTGACCCCCTATGAGGCTCAATGGGCCCAAAAAAAAAAAAAATTATACAGATTACATGTTTCTTACTCCCTACATCAGCATTACAGGAATACTGTCACAACTTCATATGACCAAGGAAGACCTTGCCTAAATTATCAATATTTACATGGATCTACAGAAACCAATGAGATGGGGAATTTCTTATTTCAGTATGCACATTACAATAGATAATACCATAATACAAGCACAAGGAACCAAATGCCATTCTATCTCGTAGATTCTGTTCACTTGTAGAGCATCAATTTTCTTTCGTTCCTCTTCTATAACATTT
>BQKN01001011.1:143643-167299 GCA_022839385.1 Asparagus kiusianus
CAACTATCCTCTTGGTACATCATGATAAAGAGAGAGAGAGAGAGAGAGAGAAATAATAAAATAATTCTCATCATATTTTAATAAAAAAAGAAAGAGAGAGAGAAGGGTATTATGGTCTTCACATGTTTTAATGTCTTGGGTTTTGTGTTTTGGGAGCTCAGAGAACAAAATCTTTATTTTTAGGGGTAAAACACCCATTGACCAAGTCCTGGGGGTGGGAAGCACGTTCACTTGGCTTTTGGGGGCTGGAAGCATTTTTCCCTTAAAAATATTACTCGAGTGAGTCCAGTTAACTGCTAGAGTACCTACATATGCTCACAAAAGAAGGTTAGACCAAATGTGATCAGTGTCAGAATAAGATCTTGCCTACTAGCTTGTAAACTATATGAGATTCAACAATTGTCTTAAGATCAAGCTGGACACTCCACAATCTGTCCATGATGCAACCACTGAAATTTTTTACAAGAAAAAATTACATATATACCTATTTTCCTAAATTATTGTTGTTAAAAAGCTAGGCTCTTCGATACAATTTAAAAAGATAAAACAAGAAACGAGGAATTGGTACGTTTTGCACCAATAGTAACTAGTTGCTTAAACTTTAATGCACCCAAAGCAACGATGCAGTTACTCATATAACTGCTACACTGATGCCTATGGACCGCAATCATATGATAAAAGGTAGTGATATTCTAAGAAAAATACTCCATGCATCCAAATCCATAAAATGGGCAGTGAAATTTTGTTAGCTATTGTTTTTCCCAGCAACAGATGGTATTGAGCTCTTCAGGCATACCTGAGGAGAGGAGAGAGGATTTTGCATTGAAATCTGCTGCTGCCTTATTTGGCTATTAGTGAAACGTTGACCATAAGAAAGCGGACCATTTGCTCTAAGTTGTTGATTAACTCCAAGTGAACCCATCATCCCCATCGCCGGCATTCCTTGCAATCCCTGCCCTGCTGAATTACCTGAATTGTACTGCATGCCCTGGACTAGACCAGCCTTTGGCCTTGTTTGCTGCATTTATGTGCAAAGGGTACAAAAATAATTCAAGTATTAAATGACCTCAAAATGGAAATAAACTGTATCTCACTGCTTGGTACAAATAGATATAACTGAAAGAACAGTAATTTTGACTGAAAATCAAGTCCTAGCACCTAAACAAAGTGCACTTGAATTAAATCCTGTGGCTTTTGAAGATAAAGAGGAAAAGTTTACAAACCTCATAAAAGGAACAACCTCAATTGGGGTTTAAACCCTAATCCCATATAAACCAGAACAAGATAACAACTTCTACTACAGTCAAACATCCACTATGAAATTCTACTGACCAAATGGTCGAAATACCTGTAACTGCTCTCAGTCAACTTAAAGATCAATTTCAAATCCAAAATCTCTTCCTTTTCAATGGGAAGAGAGAATTCCAATGTGCACAAGTAATCAAATATAATGCAATTTGTTATAGATAGTGCTACACTATTATTGATATAATTCTTCAAGGAACCAAAAAAAAAAAAATCAATATTTGATTACCTGCAAGAACATCTTCGTTCATTGTATGATCTAAGCTAGAAGGACCCATAACTAATCAGTTTTGGGGGGTTTATTTTATAATTTTTAGTTTAGGGGACTCCGAATATCTCAAAAACCTAGACGCAATTCTTCAAGAAATTGAAAAAAAAAAGGTCAAATTTTAATAGCAAACACTAAATTTAAACCCCACAAATCCAAACTAAACTACCTGCAAGAGCATCTGAGCCTGCATGTTATTGAACTGGGCGATCGACTGCCCGGGCAGCAGCGGGATCTGCTGCCCGGCCCCGGCCTGCCCGATCCTACCCATCCCCTGCTGCTGCTGGGCCCCACCCCCGAAGCTCATCTGGGCCCCGCCGCCGCCGCCGGCTGCGTACTGCCTCGCGGCGAACACGGCTCCGAGCTGCTGCTGCTGGAGCGGCGTCAGCCTCGCCATTTGCCCCGACGCCGACCGCTGGAGGTTCTGGAAGGCGGCGCTAGGGCTAGGGCTAGGGCTAGGGTTGGGGTTTTGGGGGTGGAGAGGGGGGAGCTGAGGGGAGGAGATGGAAGTAAAGGCCGATGGAGGGGGATTGAGGGGGGATTTGGGGGGAGGAGAGAGGGTTAGGGTTAGGGTTAGGGTTTTGGGGTACTTGGGGAGATGATGAGGAGTTATCCGCCATTTTAAGAAATGATTGGGCTTTTTGTTAGTAATAATTTATCTCTCGATCATAACGGTGATCAGAGCGAGAGAGAGAGAGAAAATTCTGTTGGGGGCTTTTTATTAAGCAAGCGCTGTCTACGGAGGCCGAAGACAGTAGTTTATTGGGTTCGGGTTCTTTAATGATTATGTATCTAAATCCGCTACAGTGTGCAAGTTTTTTGTTTTTCTTACCTTTTCTTTTCCTTTTTCTTTTTTCTTTTTTCTTTTTTGTTTGTATCATATAAAAGTTAACAATATTACACATGTGATGATGACAAGTGGGCAACAAACTGCGCCGCTAATCCTTTTGTATTGCAAAACCCAACCTAATTTTTCTTCAGACCTGTTTTTCTTACAATGACTAATTGCAAATAGGGCCCCATGTAGTTCTATTTGCTACAAATAGAATTCATGCGGTATTGGTCCAAGTGTAAGTACGCGTCTTTGTGAACTTTTCCAACTCTTTTAAATGTAAAAAAAATAACAATTGAAGGTCTACCCTCATCAATAGAACTATAGGAAGTGTATCAGCCTCCTTAAACATTTTTTATGGTTTTAAAAGTATAAAATATTTTCGCTCAGGAGGTCTATTAGCAAGTCATAGAACTACATGGTGTCTGATCGTAATTTGGTGATACCACATGGGGTTTGTTTGCAATTAATCATTCTTACAATTAAGATGGTTTGGTTAAGTAAAAATAGATTTACAAGCGCGAATGTTACAACAAAATCTCTATTTCGTAGAGAAAAAACCTCTAGCAAACAAATTTGGCTGCAACAAATATTGCAAATCCTTCCATTACCTAAAAAAACAAAAAACTAACGCTACGTTTGTTTTTTACCCTGAGACTAGGGGGTATTATAACCTATAAACTATAGTCCTCCGACTATGCTAGAACTATTCTAACTAGTCCAATGTTCGTTTTCCACAGACTAAAATTCGGACTAATTTTAAATAGTCCAGAGTAGTGTTTGTTTTTATTGAAATTATAATCATTGGGACTAATATCATAACTAACATGACAATTTTAACCCTCAAGTCAACAAGTACGGTTTTGATGCATAAGCTTGAAAAAAATCAAAATTGGAGCATGTCATCTAAAAATGACAAATTTTACCCTCAAATCAACTAACG
The DNA here is from genome assembly GCA_022839385.1 of Asparagus kiusianus. Taxonomy (NCBI): domain Eukaryota; kingdom Viridiplantae; phylum Streptophyta; class Magnoliopsida; order Asparagales; family Asparagaceae; genus Asparagus; species Asparagus kiusianus. The sequence goes on from BQKN01001011.1 coordinate 146,992, forward strand.
TATTGCTTACATATCTACATTGATTCAACTATAGTCCAAATAAACAAAATTTTACTTTTTTGAAAATATTTTACTTGCATTCGTACAGATTGAAAATTGAAACATTGTCTTCAGGAGATCCTAGAATATCAACCTTAACTAAAAAAAAGGAATCAAAAGTGAACAAAATTTAAGAACATGTTATGATTCACTAGTTCTCCTCTTTGGACAAACAAACTAGCACCATGCATCAATTGGTAGGGTAGTTTCTTCATGGAAAGAATGAAGCTCCAAAAAAAAAAAGATTTGATAGAATAAATCTTAGAAAGAACTCGGTAGAATTAAAATGATGAGTATGTTTGTCACAAAATCTTAGTCCTCGTTGATGATTAGTACCTGGATTATAAAGGTGGGAGAGGGTGAGCTTATGATAGTCTCTCGTTTGAGTACTAAGTAGTCCCTCCTTATAAATAGTCCGGTTCAGATAAAAAATAGACATGAGATAAAAATATAGATCCAGACTATTTCAAAATAGCACATTACTATTAGAAAAACAAATATAGTAAGGAGCGGATCCAAATATGACAAAATGGTATCACGTGACACCACTTTGGGCATGCAAAGCAACATGTAAAAAAAGGGGTTATTTTTAGTTATTTATTATAAACCAAAGGTTTTGCCCAATTTACTTTAAGGGCCCGTTTGGTTGGTTTCCTAAAATCAAAGAAAAGGAAATCGGTACAAGGAAATCGATAAAATAATATTTTTATCCATTTCCATCCCTAAAACTCACTCATAACATCCAATAAAATATTATTTTTATCATCCAACTCATCTCATTTCATCTCCTTTCTTATCTTTAAAAATAAATCAAACATAAGAAATGCGTCACATCATCCAACTCATCACATCTCATCTTATCTCATTTTTAAAAATCACACACATCATCCAATAATATTGTGACAACTCATCTCATCTTATTAAACCTTCCTTTCCATCCATTTCCTCAAAAAAAAACAAGAAATTGATTTCCTTAAGTATGTGTCACATCATCCAATAATATACCTCCAACTCATCTCATCTCATCTATTTTCTTATTTTTAAAAACGAACCAAACACAAACAACCTCAAAACATCATCCAATAATATACCTCCAATTCATTTCCTTATTTTTTTAACCAACCAAACAACCTCAAAACAATTTTAAAAAAAAAAATTACTCACATCATCCAATAATAAGGTGACAACTCATCTCATCTCATCTCCTATTTTATAATTTCATTCTTTTTTAAACCAACCAAACAACCTCAAAACAATTATTTTAGGAAATATGTTTCCTATTCTTTGATTTCCCATTCTTTTTTGCGAAACGAACAGCCCCTAAAACACACATAGTTATATATGCTCTCATGCAAATACAGTTTATTTACCTATACACCGGCACAAAGTATAGAATTCAGAGTGTATATAGGTACGTACTTTAAGGTGTATGGCGCGCACTCTAACGTATGCAGTTATACACTTTGTATTCTGTACTTTGTGTTTAGGTGTAAACAAACTTTGTGTTTGGATGTGTGAGAACATATAGAAAATAATTGAAAGCACGGTAATGCTTAGTTCTTAGCGGTAACAGCACTAAAACACTAGGCATGAGGGGGAAAGACAAACATTTAACCGAAACCCCAATAGAATTACAAAAAAAAAAAAAAAAAGGAAAGGAAAAGGGAACTTATTTCACTAGCTGTTCACTTCAAATTGCATCAAATGGCGAAAATCAAGTTACATAGAGCATTGAAACAGCTAAAAATATAAGATGTTACAGGACAAACTGCTAACTATAGCCGTCTCCGCATTCTCCTGCCACTTGAATCAACACCGTCGAAAATATTTAGGCCTATATTGCTGCTACTGTTCCTCTTTTGCCTGACTGGATTCTGATCATCGTCCACCTCAGCAACAGTCGCAAGAATATCGGTTAGCAGCGTCGGGCATGCTTGTTTTAGGTGCCCAAACTCTTCAGTCTGCAGCACAGCTGCAAAAAGAATGACCAGGGAGCCTTTGTATATGAGAAAAAAATTGCAAAAGAGAAACATTAGCGGATCAAACATTAACATCCTAGTTTCATCAGTAATAGCGATGCGGCTTATCAAAATATTTGGCCATTCTTGAGGTCCAAGATAACCCTACATTTTCCTTGCTGCAGGTTCCAATTTGCATTTATCTGCTTCGATTTTTTTCAGGTGAACCAAACACAGAGGAGGGAATTGAAGCGTGTACATAATGATGTATGCTAATAAACAGGGGGGGGGGGGGACTCCATCTTACTTTCATCAGTAATAGCTAAGCAGCTGATAACTGTACTAAGGCACTCTTTAGATCCAAGACACCCTTCAAATTTTCTTGCTGGCGGTTCCAATATGTATCTTAAGAATTTCTTTTGATGAGGGAGAAACTACAACAGAACTGTTCAAGAATTATTGTAGTTACAAAGCAATTTGTACATCTAAGCAATGCAGCAGGTGACTGGAATAAATTCCAAGATACTCGAAAATTTTTGCGAATCAGACCATTGTTCCTTAATGTCAGCAACAAATAAAAAAGAACAGCAATCTCGAGACATGCCTAAATAACAACCACCGACTTTTGAATGTTGAAATCCATGGAACACCATAAAGCTTCTTTCTACAGAACTAGTCCATATCATGCTTAAACCTATGATTGCTTTTGCAACAATTAGTAAAATAACTGATAAAAATGTTCCTTGAAAGGCTTAAGCAGTGTGCTTGCATCCACAAAATTTGATAAGATTATAATTATTGGAAAAAAAAAGACTAGACGTACGCCTGAGAACTTGTTTAGAAACTAATAAGAAGAATATGACAACGCCTAATTTAGTCGGGAGATGGTCCTCAACAGAACTGAATGGAGGATTCACGTAACTGACCCCAAAACTTTGGGATAAAGGCTTTGTTATGGTAGTTGTTGCTATCCACAAATCAATGCAAGTTAGATCTCAATATAGAGTGCGATCATCTATCGTGCTCTTCAATATTCTAGAGATGTATATTAGCACATTGAGAGAATTTATATACTATTGATGAAACATGAAGAATACAATAGCTATAATACTAGAAATAGTACTAACCACCAAGGTTTTCCGGAGCTGCAGCGAACTTTAAACAGATGGATTTCAAATGAGAACAATGGTATTGCTCAGCCAGGGCTATCGTTGACACCACAGTGTCAGAAGTGACTTGTTTGCACAATTTTGCTTCACATAATAATTTTAGACGTTCTAATCCATATCGGTCGGCAGCAGCCAACAAATGCTGCACCAAGTTTGTTGCCGTTGACATTGAGACTGATTCAGTCATTTCATGAAAATCGGGAAATACATCTGAGTACATAAATAAAAGCATCGCCTGAAACAAGGTAAAAAACCTCAATCAGAAAGGGGAGATGTGAACAAAAAGTGACGAATAAAAATACTTAGAGTGAATACAAAGATATAAATAGCATAATAGCATTTGTAGATGTCCGGCAAACACCATCATCCTATGTATCAGAGGAAACATTGTGGATCATTGTGCATCTTTCTAAGCAAATGTGAAGATACAACTTGGAGTCTGATGTTGCCCAATAACACGTGCACCCCACACAATGAGAGCAAATCATCACATGAGCGTTCATAAGCTATTAATACGATCTAAATATGTTCAATTTTTTTCACACTAAACCTTTTGACCTCCACACTAAAAAGTACTGGGCTGACGTTGATAATTAATAACTTTTTAGGGTACATGAGCTTTCACAAGCAGTATAGTGAATAGAAAGAAAAATGACTGTTTAAGAACTTATGATTTCAGCATCTCTAACATTGTCCTAGATTTATATAAAGCATAGCTTTAGGATCTTAATGCAAGATCATGTGAGTTGAAATAATTTGAAATGCAGGTGGTGTATTCTTAACAAAAGATAACGCTAGGGGAAAAAATTCTCATATTCTGATTATCACCACCAAATATGTGTCGCAATATTAAATTGTAACAAATGACAAGATATAAATAGTACGAACTAATAAGTTGCATAATTACCTTGAACACAGGAGGCTCTACATCTTGAACAACAATTTTGTCAATGTCTGGGTCACCGATAAGGCCAAAGAACTGGGCCTTAAACACTGGTGAACGAGCAGCAAGTATCAACTTATGGGCTTTGAATGTCTCATCATCAACTTCAAAGATGATGTCCGAACCAATACCGGATTTCAGTAATCCTTCGAGACAATGACCCAAGTCTGATGGTGGCACGGAAATGGTTAATTGTCTTTGTTTTTCAATCCGGCTTCTAACAACACCCACAGTACACTTCATGACCAAGCAATCATCCTTAAGAAAGTCGGATGTTTCTAAGGATGTTCTCCTAAAAAACCGCTTGTAGCCCCTACAAATATGCAATTAACCAATGACAAATGTAAGGGTCTGAAAAAAAGAAGAAGAAATCTTTTTTACATTGGTGCCAAAAATGCTTAATGAATGTGGTTAAAGCACAAACACTTGAAAGAAACCAACATAAATAATACAGAAGCAACTCGAGTATTAATAGAACTTACCTTCTTGGAGCTTAACAATAAAGAAGAAGAATTTAGCAAATTTTCTGGGATGTAAAAAAAGGAAAGAAACAAGATGAAGTACACTCTCTCTTAGTTTATCTAATTATGAAAAAGAAAGGATGTAAAATAAATATGCTAAACAACTTGATGTAAAGAGAAGTAAGAACACGCTATTAACTATCTAACCACAATCTCTGAGGTAATTAACCAAAAGCACTGAACGGATATTGCTCATAAACATCATTCAATGCGTATGTTTCTTCTATAACTACTTTTCATATTGAGCTTTTGGGGCAGAAACTTTCAGGGATCAATATAGCACAATTACATGCTGTTAGAGAGATTTTAACAAAAATCACCATATGAACTAGTAACATAAATGCAAAGAAAAAAATAAATAAATTACCAACTAGCAAGATCACTGTTGCATGCAGATGTGTTTGGCAAGAAGAATAACCTTATTATGCCACTTGCCATGACCACGTGATATAGCCTCATATAATAATAGCACACAATTGTTTTTTCCCCTGTAATGCTGTTTTTATTATATTTTTTAAGAAAATATTTATTTCCAGCTCTGACCCAAAACAGCAGCAACATGATATCTTTTATGCGAAATTCTTTTTGTTTTTATGTTGATCTTGTTCTTTCTATGAGAAAATTCAGAACTCACTCTGCTTGCATGGTTTTAATATTGGTTAAAAGAAGAAAATCATAAATTTGACAATCATCTGTTAATCCTTATGTTATCCTATTAGTATTCTGAATCTAAAGATTTTATTTTCCCTTTTTTCTGTTTTTCCCCATGCATTAAGCACATGCACACACTTTTTCACACAATTCAGTATAGTATATTGATTTAGTGTACAAACTATTAATGCATTATGCACTGGTGACTGATGTATAACAAAGTTACCATATTGATTTTTTTCTTTTGTTCATATTCTCTTACTGGGATCCCTCCTTGTATATTTACTACATTAAAAAAAAGTCAATTGCTAAATGGGCTGGTCCATGAATCTATCTCATGCAACATCTCTCTTTTACACAGAAAGATACACATTTACTTAATTGGCTGGTCCAAATGAACCTCGATCACTTGGTTAATGTGGTTAAATATGAACATTCTGGTTTACGTTTTTTGCTTCCTTTAGGCCAAAAATGATCCAACTGACAAATCTGTTCTAATTCTTCCAACATTGCCTCCCGCCTGCACCCTACATCATCCCTTCCCTTTCTCCCTTCACGTGGTTTTGTGTGTGTGTGTGTGTGTGTGGGGGGGGGGGGGGGGGGCTCCCACATACACAACAAAACCCCACTTGCAAAATCTCAAATCGCTCCTGGCTTGCTATCCAATCTATTTGTCTGTAATCCCAATATTTTAAGAGAGTAATATACTAAAGTTTGATACGTGAAGAACACATACAACAAGTAATCATTTTCCAACTACCAATTCATAAATCATGAAAGGGCCTTCCAAGAGAGAGATTGGTAAACATGAAGTTTTCTCTTAAACCTAGAGGGCCAAGCTATAATAAGGAAATTACCAAGACACAATACCCTGTTGAGAATTTTTTTTAAATAAATATGCACATCATGTCAAACTTACAGCTTCCTTCTTTTTGACAAAAGAACTAAAAACGTATCTCAAAGAACGAAAGAAGTAGACTAAATCTACACAAAGAAAAGCATAAATCCTACCATTTCCGATGTGCAACAAACAATTCACATACCCCTCGTGGCTCATGCACTTCGTAAAACGACATTCCGTCATGTTAGACCCTAAATTCTGTCTTAATTGTATATTAGCCCCTCAAATCTTCATATTCTAATTCACACTACCAAATGGCTGGTTCTGTTCATAACTGTTGCCTAGTAGGAATTTAATAATAAAAAAAAGAGCCTTCAAGGTTTATAAGATACCAACTTTACTCAATTCACAGCAAGAAACCAACAAAAGAAAGCATCAAAACATCACAAGATCAAATCTTAAAGACTAAAAACAAGAAATTACCACATGCTCCCCCGATACTTGAGCGTGTAAGGCCCGCTATCCATCGCCCTGTCGAAATGACTATGAACCTTGTCCTTCCCCTTCCCACTCTGATCAACCAGCGTCAGCTCAAACAGAGCCCTAACATCCGTCCCTTCGCTCGCCAGCGCGACGAAAACCGACACATACATCGAATTGTCCTCGGGATTCTTGCCGTCAGGATAGAAATAGATCGCCCATTGATGCCCCCCGACGTCGAAGACGTCGCTGGAGATGAATTTGCCGGCGCCCATTCCTTTGGCCAGAGAGTAGCCCTTGATCGTGAATTGATGCGATCCGTTCACAGTCTCACACACTGATCGAGACCGAGAATTGGCGATGAGTTCCTTCCCCATTGCATTCAAAGCCCTAGAATTTCCGGTTGATTTCTTGGCAAATCCCTACTTTTGAGGGATTTGGGGGAGAATTAGGGTTTTGGATTGTAGAGGAGAAGACGGTGAGAAAGAAAGAGGGTCGTTTTTGGAATTTTGGATTCTTTTTTCTTTTTTCTTTTTCTTTTTCTTTTTTCCTTTTGAATCTTGAAAGAGAGAAAAAGAGGTTGGAGACTTGGAGGGTATTTATAGAGATGACGGGGATGAAACTGATGGCGGGGTGATCATAGCCGTTGGGTGTGGAATTGACGGTGGATTTTAATGAGATTGTTTTTTTTTTTTTGGATATTTTATGTTTGGAAGGTGTAAGTAAGGGGAATGAAGGCTGATAAGGTTAGTAGGTATTGCTCACTATACGATTTCTCTTTCGAAAATTTGATTCGCAGGATGAGATTTACAGTGCGTGGAAATGAATATTCTGAACGATCAAAGAAAAGAAAATGTATTTATTTATGCACGTATTTAGATTCTTTTCCGAGATAATGTACATTCATGATTTATATTCTTATGATGCCTCGATACAGATTCACAAATAATAACACTACATACGCATTTCACCAGTGTCCTATAATTTCATCCGGCTTCAAATTTCTTTTACTGATTCCAAAATGCTAGAAAAGTAGGTTAAACTTATTCTTAAATGTATGTTATTCAATTTTTATATTTTTTATGATAATTAGATAGCACGAGAAATAATATTTTACTTATATATATCCATATAATAAGAGATGTATACTCTTGAATAATTATTCCTAGCATATTTATGCAAAATGTCATTTTACGTTGACTTTATCATGGGTGCTCTTTTCTTACTTGGTAGTAAAAAAACGTTAAAAGTTCACATTTGACCGTTAGATGATCAAATTTGTGGCGCTACATACAAATGTTTTTGACTGCCAACCAACATAACATAAGGGCACACATGAATAACGTTTTATATTTCAATTTTAGAATTTGATTGATTTCTTTTTAACGAGTATTTTCTATGCTAACCAGGCACATATTTGAGATAAATAAATAATAATAATAAATTATATAAAATTCTCAGTATTTAAGCCAATTCTTCCCGCTATTTAACTACTCTCGAGTCTCGACGATCCCAAAAGAATTAAGGGGAAAAAAGAAAAAGAGAGAAAAAAAAATGAAGCTCATCAACGACTCGATCGAATTCCTCAAAACCCCGCACATCGTCAAGATCGCCGTCCTCTTATTCGCCTCCGTCGCCTCCTTCTACATCGGCGAGCACTTCTCCATCTCCCAAACCCTCGTCTTCTACTCCTCCACCGCCGCCTCCGCTGACGGCGGCGGCGGCGGCGATGCTGGCCCCGTCGATCCTCCATCCGTCTCCATCTCCCCCAACGCCGGCGTGACCTTCAACATCTCAGCCCTAACTCTAACCCTAACCCCTCCTAGGGTTTCGCCGCGATCTCCGCCTGTCCTACCACCGCCTCCTCCTCCGCCACCTCCGTCGCCTCCGCCTCCGCCTTCGAAGTTCGGTATCGTCGACGAGAACGGCGCGATGAGTGACGACTTCGACGTTGGTGAGTTCGACCCCGATCTGGTCGAGAAATCGGATACTGAGAACGAGACTGGTAGGAGGAGCGAGGAGAATGGGGTTAGAGTTAGGGTTAGGGTTAGGAAGTATGGATTTTGTGATGGGAGGATGCGGGAGTATATTCCGTGCCTGGACAATGTGGAGGAGATCAAGAAACTGAAGTCAACGGAGAGAGGGGAGAGGTTTGAGAGGCATTGCCCGATGAGAGGGCTGGATTGCTTGATTCTGCCGCCCAAGGGTTACAAGGTTCCAATCCCTTGGCCAAGGAGTAGAGATGAGGTTTCAGTTACTAAGACTTTGGCCTTAGCTTCCTTTTCTTTGTTCCTGTTGAAGAGGCATTTTTAGATTTAGCTGCCATCTTGAACTTGATTTTAGTCAGAATGCATGACATAAGATAAGAACAGGATGATGGCATATGCTTTATTTGAGTTGCTTTTTTTTTACCAGATAGTTAACATGAACTTATCTTAGAGAATGGTTGGCAACATTGGATTATAAGCCGCTTGGCTTATAATCCACAAATGGCTTATAGTCAAGTGGATTATAATCCAAACTGTTCGATAAACTAAGTGGATTATAATCCATTTCTGATGGTAGAGTGTTTGGCAAATGAGTGGCTTATAATCCATCATTGTTGTCAAAATGACCCAAAAAGGGGTTGGAGATAGAGAAAGAGGGCTTTGGAAATTTTTTTAATGATAAGGGGTAAAGTTGGTCTTTTACTCGGTCAAACTATGTGGCTCATAAGCCACCAAAAATAAGTTGAGTTACTCCAACTTATTTTTTCAGGCTTATAAGCCAAAATAAGTTGTTTGCCAAACATGTCTTGGTGACTTATAGGCCACAAAGTGGATTATAAGTCACTTTGACCAGTTACCAAACATACTCAGAAAACAAAGTCACCAATACCTTTTAACTATTGTTTTTATGTTTGTTGCGCCCAGTGCAGTTGTCTCTTTTAGTGGAAAGCATGAATGACATGGGAATCATTTAAACATCTTAATGCATGTATATAAAAATCTGGTTGGTGATCCTTAGCTAACAGTTGTTGCTCTAGTCTCATTGTTGAAAAGGACGAAGTAATCAAATGACGGAAAAGCTGTGAGGTTTCTTAGCATGTTAGTACTAGATGATTTAATCATGTGATTTTGTGCCCATACCAATGTTAGGAATTCCAGTGGGTTCCACGTTGTAGGCTAAATGGTTTTACAAGTGCAAAATGTTGCATGTTGAGTTCAATTCATTACCCTGGTTCTGTGATTGAAATCTCATAGTATCTACTTCCTATACCTTCAACAGGCCCTGCTTGTAAGCAAACTAAGTCACTCCATGAATTCTTTAAATGCACATTGAAAAGGTCTTTTGCAATCTTATTTTCTCTCTTATTTTCTGAGAGATAATCTTTGATTGGCATCAAACTCCTATGCAGGTATGGTCTAGCAATGTACCACACACACGCTTGGTTGAAGATAAAGGAGGGCAAATTTGGATTTCAAGGCAAAAAGACAAATTTAAATTCCCTGGAGGTGGAACACAATTTATTCATGGAGCAAATCAATATTTGGATCAAATCTCTCAGGTTTCTTGTATTTGCACTCTGATTCATATATATACCCATGTCTATCAATGTTGTTTCTCTCTGATAGCAATATTTTCTCTCTTTCTCAAAAAAGGAAAAAATAATATTTTGTCTAACTGTACGTGCAGATGGTTCCTGATATTTCATTTGGTCAACGTACAAGAGTGGCCCTAGATGTTGGATGTGGGGTTGCAAGTTTTGGTGCATTTTTGCTGTCACGGAATGTGATCACCATGTCAATAGCACCAAAAGATGTTCATGAAAATCAGATACAATTTGCTCTTGAACGTGGTGTGCCTGCAATGGTTGCAGCTTTTGCTACCCATCGGTTGCGATATCCAAGTCAGGCGTTTGACCTAATTCATTGCTCGAGGTGCCGAATAAATTGGACACGTGATGGTATTGGGTCTGTTCCCTTTTGTATTGTAATTAGTTGTCTCCACGTTTTATAATAGTTAACACGCAGAGTTCATTAGTACACATGCATATAGCTGTAGTAATTATGCTGGATTTCTACCATGGTAATACATAACATGCTTAATCTAATTATTATACCACAGCCAAAAATTGCCATGGTTAACATACTTTGACACAACATCTACGCCCTTTAGTGTCACAAACTTGCATGTAATGATGATCACCTTGGGAAAATTTTAAGATGCAGTATGATACTCCCCTTTGGCAGAAACTAAAAGTTTTACTAAAACGGCCCTTCCATATACAACTAAAAAGGCCTATACATATTTGTGATACTCCAAAAAGAACGACATACGCATCCTTGTTTTTTTGGTCATCGGAGTGTCTAACATACATATATCCTACGTTAGTGCAATGAAACAGTCATATACGTGTCTACAAATCTTACTTTTACTGTCTTGAAGACTCACTTTCCTAATTCCCATAGCTTCATGATTTTGTGCATTCATCTGGTTTTAATCCCATAAAATTCTACTTGTTTTCACTGCATTTTTCAATTACGTGCAACATAATTTTCAGTATCTTAAAATTTACATCTTCTGTCCTTTTGTATATAAAGCACTTCCTTGTGTAATGAGTCTAATGAGCTTTAATTTTTTAGTTGATCGACTCAGCGCACGTGTCCTTTATTCTATTGCTTTGTATCACTGCCTATTGCAGTACAAACAATCAGCTTGTTGCATGGGCCTCAATGCTTTACTTGACTGAAAGAAAGATGCCTCGAGACCCAAGTGCTACCAAAACGGTCATATTTCTATAGAATACCAATATTCTTCTTTGTGAATTTTCATAATTCTTCAGAACTTACTTGTACCAGATATTGGCGTTGGAAACATGTTTTTGATTTTCAGTCTGTATTCCTATTGTTAGTTGCACCTAGTTTTATACATAATTTGGTTACTTAGGCATACGATTAAATTACTGATTTTTTATACCATTTTTAAAGATTCATTATTATATGGAAGGTAACATCAAAGAGTTAAATCTTTTATGCTTCTTTTTTTCTTTGTATTATTTACGTATCATTTATATTTGAGAAGTTGTTATGTTCTGAAATCATCATATACCTTCTTTTACATTGCATATTTTGCGGTCACATTGTGTAGATTTTCTACTTGTTAAATTATTCTTTTACCGCAAGGATACCGATGTTTACGGTGGCCCCAAAATAATAAACTTCCTTTCTGCTTTTGTTGATTTTAAGTTCATTTAAGAATCTGGCAATTACTGTCTTATTGCTGACATTTAGTTACTGGAATTCACTTCGGTTCACTGTACTGACCAGTTTACACCAAATTGTGGTGAAGATGGAATTTTACTTCTTGAGGCCAACAGAATGCTCAGACCTGGGGGTTACTTTGCTTGGGCAGCACAACCTGTTTACAAACATGAAGAGAGTCAACAAGAGGCATGGAAAGGTAACTCCTCTGATTATTCTCATCAGAGAAATTCCACTTGAAGTTTTCGGTATGTTGCTAGCGTCTATAGCAGGTTCGGGACGCACTTAGTTAGTATATTGACATTTCTTTTAATTAGTTTTTAAGTTGCTGATTCATCCTAACTATAACTATTCTTGGCTGAACATCAGTCTTCATCATGGATTGTGTGTCAAGATTTTCTTCATCGATCTTCAGTGCCAAGTGAACATCCTTGCAATATCTATTGTTGGTTAACTCTTTGGCCTGATTAGCAGGGTTCATCATATATAATTTATGATATCAACAATTGTTTATATTATTGTATTCTTAATCATTATGTTCTCTTTTATTGCGAAAACTCGAAATGTTGATTTCTGTACCCTATATGAATTTGGAATGATGGTAATCCCTGAGACATTATTTTTTGTCTTGTTACTTGCTTTAAACATTCATGTCCATCTATTCATGTGGTTATCTATACTAATGTCATTCCAAACTCCTACGGAAATTTGGGAAAAATATGTTTTCTTTGAGACTATCTTGTTCTTAAATAAATGAGAAAAATTTTCATCCTCATTCCTGATGCATTTTCGTTACAGACATATGGAAATACTCTTGTTAAATTCCACTTTCTGTTCAAAAAAATACAGCTGGAGCTCTTTTTTTGGGGGGGTGGGGGGGTGGGGGGCATGAGGATTAGCATATTTCATTACCAATGTAGATTTAAGGTACAGACTCAAAGCAAAACTATCTAAAAACCCTCTCTCAACATATACAAGTATGAATAGAAAGTAAAACCCATACCAAAACTAAAACTATTCAAATGTTCACACTTTTGCTCTGCTAATAAATGGGGGATGGATGCAGACTTTAGCACACCATTGCCAGTTGTAGGTTGTATCTGACATATTATCCACATTGCTAAACTTGATCTTGAGAAAAAAAAATGGATTTGATCCTCCATTTCCTCCACCTGAGCGAGCTGGTGCCTGTACACAACAGCATTTCTAGCCTGCCAAATTGAGTAGTAACTAGCAGCAAGAGCTGCCCTTTTGAACCTAGCAATGATCCTCTTACCATCCCATTGCCTGACAGGCCACAGCTGGAGATTTTCTTTGAAAGAAATAAATATGTGATATCATTTTAGACATATTGAATTATATTGACAATTTTCTTTGCCACAAATGAAGCTTTTTTGTCTAAAACCTTTTTAAAAATGGTACTATTAGGTAGCTCTTGGGATTCTTGCTTTCACGTTAGGCTGTCACCAAAAAACTTTAGGATAATGACTCGGATCCTTTAGAACCACGCCCTGTATAATTGTGTAGGAGTACTCTTCAGAAAACAGTAGTGTCTTCTTCATATCTTCAATTTAAACAAGTCCTGAAATCTTGGTTTTTTATTATTTTAATTTTAGAATTCTCTACGATTCTCATTCTTTTTATTATTATTTCAAATTCCCAAATTATTTGCCTTTAATATTTATCCAATGAATTCTTTGAAGCTCTAGGGCACTTTCTACTAACTAAAAAATTTCTATTCAATATTTATATCTAGCCTTCATGTATCTTTTAATTTAAGCTAAATTTTACTTATGTTACTACTCATCCTGTTTAACATATAACATAGAAATGGAGGACCTTACAAATCGTCTTTGTTGGAAACTTGAGAAGAAGGAAGGTTATATTTCTATATGGAAGAAGCCTTTGGACAATACATGTTATACTAATCGTGATCCTGCAGTCCAACCACCATTATGTGAAGTTGGTGATGACCCAAACAGTGTTTGGTAATTTCAACATTTCTTTCATTTAAAATTTCTGTGCATGGATTTTAGTTATTTAGTAATCACCCTTGACCGTTTCTATAAACTGTTATAAAATTAAGGGAATATAAGTAAGAAATTAAAAAAATAATGCTCTTGGTTGCATCAAGTTAGACTGCATTAATGGTAGTAAATCTCCCTGTCCATCAGTTGTTTTTTTATTTTTCATTGTGCCAATTCTCCTCTCTTCCCCTAAAGATGTAGCAGCTGGTAAGTTCAACTTGAGTCTGACAAGCAAGTTTAGTAACTTATTTTAGGTGCATGCTCTTAATAAAGTGAGATGAATGAAAATGATGGTAATGAAGTCAGATAATTTTTATTAGAATGTCTGTTACAATGCAAATTCATGATTTACATTTGTAATTTTTTTGGTTAAATGTTTTTATATGGTTCTGCTAACTGGTGTTCAAATATGTTAGTAATAATTGAGAAATTTCTTGATGTCAAAAACCCAAGTTTCTATATTGAAACACTTTGCAGTTTACTTTCCTTCTCGGGCATAGCCTTCTTAACTTGAAATTAAGAAGAAGGAGCATGGAAATTAGCACGATCTAAGAAATAAGAAAACAAGAATGTTAGTAGATACAGATACTGATTGACATGGAGGTAGTAATTATGATGATTCTTGAAGTAATAAACCTCCAATTCGCCCATCACAGCTATGGTCTGTAGCTTCTGAGATATTTGTTAGTGCAGCGGAGATTCTAGGACTTTAAAGCTTAGATTTATGGAACCTGCATAACAAAACATGTTTTCTGAATGTTTTACTTGCTTTTAAGTTGTTTATGCATTACTCAGGTATGTTGGTCTGAAAGCATGCATCACTAGGCTTCCTGAGAATGGACATGGAGCAAACATTCCACCGTGGCCTGCCCGTATGCATGAAGCACCACAAAGACTCCAGACTGTAGAAATGGATGCTTACTTAGCAAAAGGTGAGCTTTTCAAGTCAGAATCCAGATACTGGAAGGATATTGTTGCGGGTTATATTCGTTCTTTCCATTGGACAAAGTTGAAGTTTCGGAATGTCATGGACATGAGAGCTGGATTTGGAGGGTAATTAGTTAATCCTTTGCTTACGTCCCTTTCTTTTGATTGTAAACACTTGCCATGAATTTGTAGTATGAGGCTTTCTGGGTGCTGTGTGAAAATATGTTTTCTTTAGATCTTTTTTGCCCATGCCTTATAGATGAGTATAATCCCCTATAGAAAACTTACCATCTTGCCCCCTTTTCTGGAATCTTCTTATGTCCTGCACACTTGCTAAACTCATAATAGTTACTCTTTCTTTATCCACAACTGGCATTTTAGTATTTATGGCATGCCTCTCTTTTATTTTTTATTTCCTTGGCCATGAAGGTGTCATCCTCATGGGGGTTTGGGATTAGGATTGGGGCCTGAGATTAGGATGGTACGGGTCTAATTGCTTGCAAAATTCACAGGGAACCTTCATAGTAGGCCCCATGTTTGGTGGGAAAAAGGCGGCATGTGAATGACAATGATGGGGAGATTTATAGTAGTAGAACACTACTGCAGTTCTAAATTGAGATAAATAAAAAAAGGTGTTAAAATCAGTGCTAAAATTAAAATCAAAGAAAGATTTAAGAAAACTGGACCTTGGAAGTACAAAATTAGAATTGTACTCAATATGTATTAGCAATACCCATATCTGAAACTATTAAATGGTTGGAGTCTGAGCAAGATCGTATTCCTAGGAACCTGGACAGCTGGCAAATCTTTGTGTGCACACCTGCTATTCTGTAGTGGCTGAGTGTCAGAGAGGTGCTACACTGCTACAAAACTACAGATGCGCTAATTTGATGGGACATTTCTTTCATTGTATTGTTCGCGTAGCAAAATTGCTAGCATGACAATGTATTTTTCTGCCAAGGCATTCCCCAAACACCATCCTTTTTGAACTTCTGGAAGAGCTCGATCACCATCAACCTCCTGATTGGACCGTGCCATGTGTGCTTAGTCAAACCGGTAGGAACCTAAGCAAGAGTCTTTCAGAATGACTTGTGTAAAAAAAACTGCATGTCAATAGAAACTACTTTTACAATGAAAACATCCGCTTATCTGATCAAAGGCTAAAGTACCTTCACATTGACATGATGGTTGCATTAAACATAATTATATTGCCACAATCCTTTTTGACGCTAGTGAAGGTAAATCATTGGTCACTCCATTCATCCACCAGTTTCCTTGAGTGGAGTGGTCCTAGCTCTTGGAGCTGCTCTCCTGCGCTAGGCTTAGCTCAAGAAGGCTTGGAGCCAATGTACCTTCACATTGACATGACAGTTGCATTAAACACAATTATAATACCCCAATCCTTTCTGGCGTTAGTAAAGTTAGATCATTGGTCACTCCATATATCCACCATTGTCCCTGAGTGGAGTGGTCCTACATCTTGGAGCTGCTGTCCTGCCCCAGGCTTAGCTCACTCTCATTCTAGTTATCCTATATTAAAACCCTAATATTTCTTCTCCTATCTAATATCCAAGTTATGTACATTTCAGCCAATAGTGCTAACCTCCAAATGAGCTAGCTAGGCTAGATTCATTTGTTTCGTGTTGTTAATTAAAATTGATTGATAATATATTATCTTAATCAAGAGGGCATCATGATAGTTAATTAAGTTAAAACATCCTGTGTTTATGTTGAAACGGAAAAGGGGACAATAAAAGGAAATGAGAACTTTTGGGTGGTCTTGAGTGGAAAAGGAAGTGCAGTTCATTTATGTTGCAAGTGATTGCAAAACAAATTAAGTCCCAGATGTGTGTGTGTGTGTGTGTGTGAGTGCTTAGTGGGTAGATAGATGGATCTAAAGTTTCAAAAAAATTCTAAATTTTCTTCTTTATTTCTTTCCACATCACAGGAGGTTGTACAGACTTTCACTGTTGCTGTACGCTTTATGCTTTTTGCTGTTATGTACGTCAAATCTTACTGTTCCACAACTAATTTCTAGTTTTACTGATCAACAAACGGAGGAATTGCTATTATCTTGTGATGCTATTCCTCCTTTTTGTGGTTGCTTCTTTGTTCTGTCATTCTTTTCTTATGATATCTGTCACTTTTGCCAGGTTTGCAACTGCATTAATCGAGCATAATATTGATAGCTGGGTGATGAATGTTGTTCCAACTACTGGACCCAATACATTGCCTGTAATATATGATCGTGGACTTATAGGAGTGAGCCATGATTGGTAGGATTCATAAACTCCTATCTTTTTCCATAGCAGTATATCTATATTTACCTGCTAGCACATATCAGTACATAGAAAACTGATTCGAGTCTAATTTCGTGCTAACTGATAATTGAACATTCAATGATTTGCTTACCTTGTTTTTTCGGTTAAAATGATGGATGTTTTAACTATATACGATTGTTGCTTCTCCGAGTTTTAAGATAGGAACTATGATTGTACATAAATCATGGTGGTATATTCACTTGTTCAACTCAAACGCCTCACTGATTTCTCATCTTTCTTGTTGCTATCCCATCAAAACTTAGACACATGCCTACCTAGAAGGCAACTCATGGCAATGCTTGCAGTCCTGTCGATAGTGAATTTTGTTTCTAAGAAGCGTTAACACCAATGTCAAAATAATGATAACACATAACGGAAGGCTCTCCTGCCGATAACCTAAAATGCAAAACAACGTAACGCATAACCTAGGTTACATGGTCTATTATTTATTCAATTATTCAATAAATAAAAAAATTATTCACAATGATTTTAATAAATGGAACTGCCACAACTTTCAAATATAACATCACAATTACCAAATATACCATTACAATTTCTCAACAAAAATACGTCCTAAAGGGTTAATAGCCAATCCAAAAGCACATGCATTTCAATTTTAAATGAAAATACCAAAGAGAACGCTCTTAGATCTGAAGCAATGTTAAAAAATACGGTAATGCTAATGCCTGTCAATAGGTTAAAGCACAATGCATACTAGTTTACGCATGCTCTTATTGTTTCTTTAAAAATTCTTTATAAATAATACTAGTTTTAAGAATTAGGAGTAAAATATCAAAATTTAAAAAAAAAATGAATGTTTTTTAAAGTTAATACAAGCTATACAGCAGATTTACTAATAGGTATGGCAATAGAAGAGTCAAATAATAATTACAAATTTACATCTCAGTTATAATTTCATAGTCATTTTATTAGTCACATCCATAACTTCACAATTACATAATTGATGTCACTAAAATAATCCATGACTGCTTAACAAACAATTCAAAGTAATTACTTTTCTTCAGCTTCTGAGAAAGAAAATGCTCGAGTCCCTATAATAAATTATACCGAAATAACACATCTCATATTGAGATGACACATTTTTATCGTGATAACGTAGAGTTATGGTCTGTCTGAGTTATTTCAAAAGGTTACATAACGTTTAAGGTTTGTTAGATTACGAAATGCAAAATAACAAGTTACACAAGAGATTTTTCAACAATGCCTAACACATTTTTCTACAGGTGTGAACCATTTGATACATATCCAAGAACTTATGATTTATTGCATGCATCTGGCCTCTTCTCCAAAGAGCAGAAAAGGTGGGTTTACTTCCTCATATCATGAAATATTTGAAATTGGAATTTGCGAGACTTTATTTTCAATTTTGGTTGTCAAGACTCAAAACTGTCACTAGAAGGACTTTACTAAGCTCATAGTATTTCCAAGTTGCGTATAGAATTCAATCACCTCAAAGGCCCATTGTGTGCTCTAGTTGAATACACAAAAGAAGTGGATCATTGAATATTATCTGAAATTTGCACTAGTATTCTGGTGCATGCAACGCATGACATTGAACCTTGGTGTGTTTTGTAGTCCAATTGTCAAGGCAAAGCACAGCTTGTTAGTTTTTCTTCCCCAGGTTTGAGGGTAATTCCATTGATTTTTCAGGCATGAGGGCATTTCTTCTTGGTTTTCAAGTGTGAGGGCTTGTCTTTTTTTTCCTTTTTTTTTTCTTTTTTTTC
This sequence comes from Asparagus kiusianus, assembly GCA_022839385.1. Lineage (NCBI taxonomy): Eukaryota > Viridiplantae > Streptophyta > Magnoliopsida > Asparagales > Asparagaceae > Asparagus > Asparagus kiusianus. The sequence goes on from BQKN01001011.1 coordinate 165,857, forward strand.
TTTTTTTTTTCCTCTCCCAAATATGAGGGTACTTCTGTAATTCTAAAATGAAGCTCACCCAAAGTGAAAGAGACAAAGCGAAAGAGATTTCTATGGTTGTAAAAGAATTTGACATTATTTTTGCCTACTGTTTATTGAATCTCTCCTACCTTTCAGGTGCAACATCTCTAGCATCTTACTGGAGATGGACCGAATGCTCAGACCAGGTGGCCGAGCTTATATCCGCGACAATAGATTCATCATCGACGAGATCCGAGAAATCACGACGGCTATGGGATGGAGGTGTGATCTTCGTGACACATCCGAAGGTCCATACGCAAGTAGAAAAATACTCATGTGTCAGAAAAGAATGCTCCGTTCTAAGTTGGTGGGCCAAAAACGAGGAGAACACTTAGATTAATACGGTTCTATATCCAAATCTCCCTGTTTTGCACAGATCAGAGGGCTCCCATCTCTTGGACGAGGTCCGTTGGATACTTCCTCGTGTAGTTGGTGACAACGGTGTTAAGAGTTCCACATCTTCCCATTATCGAGTATTTTCCATTAAATTTATGGTTAAGCTTGAGATATCAGTTTAGGCCTTGTCAATTGTAAGTGAACAAATTGTTATGTTGTATCGGGCGCATGCTGCGAGAGTTGAGTTCTGGTTTGTATTTAGTAAGTTTAAGGAAAAAGATGCTAAGGCTGTGTTTGGGAATGCTGATTTGGGTTTGGATTTGAAATTCTGAACATTCCAAATCCAAATATCATGTTTAGGCTCAACTTTGGATCATGATTATAAATCGAGTCATTTAATAGAGTAAATTTGAAAAGCCTAAAACTATAGATTTCAAATTACATCACATTAGTAGGTATTTATCAAATTCTCACCCCCAAAATCCCAACCCCTCAAAACCCTAACTCCTCTTTTTTTCCTCTCTCACGCTCGTGTCGATGTCCCGACTCCTCAAAATCTCAATCTCGATCTCTCTCCATCGCAGGTAGTCTCTTCCTCCTCTACTCCCCCCCCCACCCCCGCCGTTGGCCACCATCATCTCCTCTCTCTCTCTCTCTCTGAACCTAGGGTTAGGGTTTCGTAGACTTCGAAGAATCGACGGATGGAGATTCTCTCGAGATCCAATGGAGAAGACGAGGACGAGTACTTGAGACGTGAGGGTTCCTCTCGAAGAGGTAATAATTTGATCGTTGATTTTTAAGCTGTTTCTATTTCTGAACATTTTTGTTGTTTTTATGAAGGGGATTTTACGGTGAGATTTGATGGGAAGAATGCGGAGCAGAAGCAGCAGTTGCTGACGCCGAGATCGAAGCATTCTGCAATGGAGCAACGTCGGAGGAGCAAAATTAATGACAGGTCTGTGATTTTGATGGATAATGCTGGTTCTCCTTTTTTTATTTGCTGAAGTCTGTGCTAGTGTCTTTAGGGTTGCTCAATGTTCATCCCCC
>BQKN01001011.1:167699-182303 GCA_022839385.1 Asparagus kiusianus
CCCCACACACACACACACACACACATTATTTGGAGCTTTGCAACATTGTAAATTGTTGCTTGTTATGGGTTTTGGTTTCCTGAAATCTATATGTAAAATTCTTAGGATAATGTTGGATATATCATGATCGACGAAATCCATATCGAGACGTTCTTTAGATCTTTGGTTGCTGAACTACTGATTAAGTTATCATCGAGGCATTCGATCTCTATGTGGCTTTCTTCTAGTTCTAGAACCTGTGTACCTACAAAGAATGTGCTTACATGCAGGTCATTTGATACTTTGGGTCTTCTAAAATTTCAACAGAATGATGGAAATTCTGAAAGTGTGAGGAATTAATTATTGTATATTTTAAATAATAGTACTCAGAAGAAAAGATTGGTTTGGTTCTAGGGTGACATACCGTAATGTAATTATATGGATGTTCATGTAGTAGGTTCAAAGGGAAAACAACTTAAGTCTCATATGATAGAACACTTGCTTTAAGTGGCTTATAATTCTTAGATGCAGTTATGCAAATTCTGTCAGCCTGGCTAATTCAAGACATGTCAGATGTTCACAACTTGAATGCCTTGATCTGTTTAAACTTTGTTCGAAGCTGGAATTTCAAGAATGCTATCTGTTATTATAGTCATTCCCAACTATAGAACTGCTGGTATTTCGCTGCATTCCAATTATTATTATGAATAAGTGCCTCACCTCAGTAATCAAGCTACTCTAAAAGACCTAGTTTATCATTTGTGTGCAGTGAGACTGGGGTATAGTACACTGTTTTACTACTACTAGTTGCAGAAGACGTTCGAAGGAACAAGTCTGTGACCTCGTTATAAAATTTCTAACTATGCATGAGTCCACTGTAATATAAAACTTAAAGAAGTAGCTGTCCTCGTCTTATATAATGTCTAGGGAATGTAGTAGCATGCTGAAATGAAGCAACTCTAAACTAGATTAATTATTGTGCCTGTGTAACAGTTTACTTCCCTTTATAGTCTTGCAAATCACTTAAACAGGCAAGGAGTAAAAGAGACAACACATGTAAAATCTGCATGGAAAACTTATTTTGTTAGCTTCTCAAATCCTATCTTCTAGATGGCGCATAGATTTTCATTTGCAAATCAACGAGTTGGTTAATGCATCTACTATAATTTTACTTCCCTCTAGTGCTCAACCTCCAAAAATGATTTCTTATAATAGTCTAGCTCTTACTAGCCCACTTACATGTAAAATTTGTGATATTACTTTCTGACTACTAAATACATGCTTTTTGACCTGTTATGAGCTGGAGGTTGAGAAAATTAAAACTGTCTCTAATGCTTTTCAGTTAATTTTCTGAAGTATTGCTCCAATGTATTATCTACCATGTGATTGGTAGAACTGCACTAAAGATCCTGTGGAAACTTTCAGCAACAATGTGGAATAAGTTACCTGCTTCATTTTCTTATTGCTAGCTTATTCTATTAACGATAATTTACATTATAGGCTTCAGTGATTTTAATTTGATTCTCTACTCTTATTATGTATTTCCAGTATGTTTCTTAGTTCGTCATTCTCTATTATCTTTTTCTATACAGTTTTCCCATTAAATTTTACCAGTAACCAGTTGCTTCACCATTGTTTCTCTGAACATGCTTCTTTAAATTTACTGATTGTAATCCAATTGTCTTGTTAAATTAATGCCTGGTAGAGTAAAACATGATTTGTTAGGGATTCAATATTTCTGCGTGAACTTCGACTTTTGTGCTTAGGTCCCCTTTTTGTTGATTAGATAGGTCTGAATGTTAAATTAACGAAACGAAATCAGTAAAACCTCAGCTAATGTCCTTTTTCAAATTAAGGATTCCTTATTATTTTATACTTCTTTTTTTATTGGGTTTATTATGATCTGAAGGAAGGCTTTTACATTTTATTCGCATATGTTTTCTTTTTTGGATGGATTACCAGAGTATCGCCCAAGAGAGCCTTTACCATTGGTGAATATATATAAAAACCTTTCCTATATTTTCCCCCTTCTACATTCTTTTCCTTTCCTTTTTTTTGGTTTTGTTTTGTTTAGGTAAAGAGGTAATTGTTCATGTGCTAGCTCCTTTGGTTGCTCCTAGCATGTTTGCACAGATTCTTGGTTTTTTATCAAGTTGGCATGTATGTAAATTTAGGGAAAGTGGAAGGTCACTCTTAGCACCACACTGTAGGCTGTCTAGTAAAAGTTATAAAGTAAATAATTTTATTTCTCTAGCTATCAACTGCAGTTATCCATTTTACTTCCAAAATCAACTACTGTGGGAGATTAGAACTAAATATGCATACAAATCTTTATCGGATGATGACTATTGTTATTAGAGGTAATTTTATTTTCCTCTTAAGAATACATGTCTCATACATAATTAGCACCGAATCTTATCTATTTGGTTGTTCTATATGGTACATCCTTGCCTAATCTCATTTTACATTTGCATTATTAAAAGAAGAAAAGGAAACACGACTGATGATAAATTAATTAGTTTTCTTCATGAAACGTTTTAGTCTATGCGTTGAGATAGTTTCTTGTTGGATGACGAGACTCGTCAAATCTTTGAACTTGTGCAGGTAAGTTCTCTCTTGGATTTCTTTTTAGGCAAGTGCTATGATATATGCTATTTCGCTGTCTTGAGTAGCATATGTTTTTTCTCATGCATTTTTCCTATAAAACTAGTACACTGCATGCATATTTTGTGTTCTACCACTTGCTTCAAGTTTCTAAATTTTATCAATTTTCGTCATTATGATTTGTTCAACATTTAAAACTATCCTGATCATCTTGATTGAATTTTAGCATGGATTGAATTTATTAGATAATGTTGTCTGTCGATTTTTGTGTCATTGACTAATTGATGCTAAATTGTGTAATGTAGGACTCAATAAATTCTTGAGACATGAAGTTGGACACAATAGAGAGAAAGGAGGAGAAGACTTGAAGGATAAATAAAGGATTATACATATGGTTTCTTTTAATAGTTTATGTTGTAGTAATTTGGCTTATTGTAGCAAATCATGGTTAATTGTTGTAGCAAATCATGGTTATCAACTATCTATAGCATGTTGTATTTTAAATGAAGGCTTGTTGTGTAGCCTAGAGCTTCTTATGAGGATTTTTTGCTAAACTCTATTGTGTCCTCGAGTCTTTTTATCATGACTGGTTATTGGAGTAGTATTTTTATTCTTTGGGGATCGAAGGTCAATTTAGTATTGGATGAAACCATGAAAAAAAGGTCATAATAATGAATATTTTCGACATCATTATTATTTTGTATTCTCTCATACTGGTTCATGAAGGATAAGATGTTTGCATGTGTATTTATAATTGCTACTGAAGAGATCAATTTTGATTTTGAATCACTTCTCAAAGTTTATTTCAGATCCAAATTCATGTATAATAAAATATATCCAAACATTAGATTTTAAATCTTTGATTTCAAATCCTTGCATTTAGTAATGACACCCAAACAAATAATTTTATTAAATCATGGATTTAAAATCCCTTGATTTTAAATCAAGCTTCCAAATCCGAATCTTAGTTCCCAAACGCAGCCTAAGACTTCAACAATCGGGAAATTACTTGCGCCTGAACCAAAAATTCCAGTACATTAGATTCCTAACTCGTCAATTGCGGAAAGAAATAGAACTTTTTTTATATATATAGAAAGACCCTCGAGGTAAAAGAGTCGAGTAAAATTCACAATAATATAATGTGTATAATTGTGATCATCTTCCAGCCTCTTACGCGCTCACGGTCCGGGCTCCGTCCACGCAGATTGTCTGCCCAGAGATATAAGAAGCGGCAGGCAGGCAGAGGAACGCCGCCAGAGACGCCACCTCTTTGGGCCGACCGTTGCGTTTCAGAGGAGTTTTTGATGCTTCTGATGATTTAAGATCGTCCAGCTGACCACAGAGAAAATATAGAGAGGAATAAATTTAGTCCGAGTCTATTGCCGCTAATTAAACTTTTAAACAAAAGGGTTAATTGAGAATACACTCTTGCACGTACTGTGAAATCATGGCTATTAGCTTCATAGGACGTTATTTTCCAAGTTACTTTGAGATGTCATGTGAAACTCGCCCTATTTAAAAATGGTTTACGTGAAAAAAAAAAAACTTAAATTGAGAGGGAAAAAGTGACGGTCGACCAAGATTCAAGGGGTGCCAGGTGCTAATAGAAAAGGTTAAAGGAGGGTGCATGTGAAAATTAAACCAGAAGATCGAGGAGGGCGTGAGGAAAAAAGCTTACTGATTCCGTCATCGGGGTTTCAATGATCCCCGGTGCAATGGAGTTGATTCTGATGTTATCCTTCGCCCATTCACTTGCCAGGCTCTTTGTCAGCTGAACTATTGCTCCTGATTTATCCCAAAAAAAAAAAAAAAATACACATGAGCCAGTTATAATCAAATAGTAACGAAATATAATTTTCGTTCACCTTTGATAACAGAATACATTGACATAGATGGTACTCCCAAAACCCCAGCAATTGAGGAGAGGAAGACTACAGCCCCCGCTTTCGATGCTTTGAGGAGAGGATAGGCTAACTGGCTCAAGTGGAAACCAGACTCAAAATTTGTAGACATGATCAACGAGTAGTCCTCGACATTCACATCCACAAATGGCTTCAAAATAAATGTCCCTGCATTATTGACCTACAAAGGATCGAGAGCAACATATAATGAGAAGATATTGACACAATTTAGAGGAGCTTGATGGTTTAAAAGAGAGAATGTGGGCGCGTTTGGTTGCCTCTTTTAGAGGGGGAAATGGGTTGAAAGCCTGCGAAAAGTGTCAGTTTTGGCATGCTTTCTTGCAAAAACGCTTCTAGAAAGCTTGTCAAAACTGACACTTTTGGTAGGTTTTCCCCTTCCCCCTTATGCAAACAAACAACCCCTAAGTCCTGGAGAGGTCATTTTCGCAAAACCGCCGTTAACTTTTGAACTTGCAGAAAAATACTATGGACAGTTGAAGTTACGTCTTTGATGAAACGGTCAAACTATCCTTGAAAATAAGATAGGGAGATGAGATTAATATCGAAGATATATAAAGTAGATATGGACTGGATAACGTGTCCTAATTATTGTCAGTCATGAAGAAGAATAACCCTCAAAAGTTTTTTTTACCATTACAAAAAAAACACGAGAGCAGTACTCACAAGTATATCAAGCTTCCCACTGAACAAGGATGAAACCTCTTCCATCATTTTCTCTCGTTGAGCTCTGCAGGATACATCACAAACTGATCCGTGAACGGGAAACTTCATGCTTTGCCACTTTCCCAAGCATGTTTTGAGTTGTTCTTCATTTTCCGAACAAGTGTACACAGTTGCTCCGAACCCGAACAATTCTTCAACAATGGCGTACCTAGATGAAGGAAACAAAAATTCGCAAATAATAGTGAACCATTAATATATGTCCATATGAATTCAAATGTTTCTACTTATATTTATATCATGCTTGTTTTGTATCCAGAGGTATCCATGTGAGAGTTGAAAGCTTAACACAAAGCGATAGAGGACTCGAATATGAAAAGTGTTAGCAATAATGTACCCGATTCCACTAGTTCCTCCGGTGACCAAAGCTGTGGCTCCCTTAAGCGACCATCTCTCATTGACATTGCTAATGATTTCAGCTGCCATGTTTGGTATTTTGATATTGATATTGATTTTGTGCTTGAAGACTAACCCTCTACCTCTCCTTTTATAAGCAGTTTTATGGCCCCACAAATCATATTAGTCGCATTCTATTGAAAGTCACATAGAGAACGAGGAAAGAATGCAAATTGAATTAGAACACCTCGCATGTGAGCAGATTAATTGTTCTGAATCATACAGGGTTAGTTGTAATCTTCAGATTGTTACCTTACCTATTTTTTGTGTTTCAAAACATCATGCTTGCATGCATGACGGATGCTCTAATGTAGTTTATAACCGGTCAACAAAAAGTGCAAATATAATACTAGATCAATATAACAATATGTGAGTTATTAGAATCACTAATTTTGAAATTGAGCTATGTGACTTTTTCCTCTAGAGAAAACCATACATGAAGAAAATATACCGGAACATTTACACATTAATTTTTAAAGTTGATGTGTACTAATATTTCAACTGTTTGAAATTTAAAACTCATTTTCATTCATCATACTAGATTTGTGTGCTCATGTAAAATTGATAGTGTCATGTGAGAAGACATCTACAACTCACATTGCTTACACTGAATCATAAATCTCGAGTAAGAATTCTATCAGAATAACTCTACAGAATGAGTGATGTGTATCACTCACGAATAGTCAGTAAAAAGGTTAGTTTAAAAATTATAATTATTCTCTCAGCAGCGTAAAAGAGATGTCTTTGATACTTATTTATGTTGCAAAATATCTCTTCCCTTACACGTGGCGTCCAAGCAGACGAGACCTGCCTCACTGTTGACAAGAAAGTGACGGGCTCCCTAGGCAAAAGCAAAATCCGACTCCAATCACCAACGGACACGTGTCAACCTCCCCACCCAAGTGTGCCTCTTTTAGGGCTGTTTAATTGTTGTTGGTAAAGTTGTGTATTTATGACACAACTTGAAAAGTTGTTGTCCACCTCATTAATTTTACTTTTATAATTTTCTTTGTTTGTTTTTTATTCCATTGGAATCATAAATTGCTTGTTTGGTTTGCAAATGTAACTTTAATTGTTTGTTTGAAAAGTGTAGAAAGTGGTCCCTACACAAATGATCATATTGGTTAAAATTAATTTTTTATTACTTTTTCCTGATTTCAATGTCAGCTTTCTCTTAAAATCATGTCTTTTTTTTATGAAATCACTTTACATGCCACATCAACATATGAAATCACTTTACACTATTTTCACAACTATAAACAAACAATTAAAAGTGATGAAAGCTGACAATAAGACCCACTTTTTTACACTTTCCATCCTTTTACGTGTTAAAAACATACAACCAAACAGCCCCTTAGCAACTGTTGGTGAAAGAAAGTGAAAGCAACCGACCAAGTGTTGTGCCTCCACGTGTCCGTCACTTATTGCTCAAACCGAACATCGGGGCCCACTTAAATCTGAGGGCCACATATTCTCTATCAACTTTATAATGCGCCCTATCATAACACTATTCATATGAAAATGGGAGAGATTTTAGGACAACAATAATAAAGTCCTTATTTTAAATGTTTGGAGTTAATTCCATTGTTTACAATGGTGGGTCATGTTTAGGTTAACCGGTATCTTGCCCTTCTTAATTGTTTCAATCAATTACTTTGCGGTTACATTTATATTTGATTACGATCACAGAGCACTTTGTGGATGATTAATGGCATCTTAGATTATCTAAGATGATCGAAAATGAAAAAAGCAAAAAAAAAAAAAAAAAGTTGGGAAACTCACTAGGAGTGACAATGGCGTATTGATGACTGCGAGCACGATAAAAATTTGCACCCCAATTTGAATTGAGTAGCACATTTGAATTTTACTTATATACCACTAAACAAATTATTTGTCGTACGGCCTGTCAGCAGCCTCAGCCGCCTACGTTCCTTTGACAACAACTGTTTTTGACTTTGGATAAAGGAGCGGACCCCACATCATTATTATAATATAAATGCATAATAATTTATTATTATTTTATTATGCATAGTATTTTTCCAAATCCTATAAATAAGCTCCAAATCCATAAGAAAATCTCATCCCAAAAACAACTTCTTATATAGAAGAGTAAGAGAGAAAAAAAAGAGAGAATTTCTCCTTGTAAAGAAAGAGAGTTTCTAACTCCAGAGTTTTCTCCCCATAGTGGATTCTTCTATCCTTACCTGTGGACGTAGGCAATCAAGTGCCGAACCACGTAAATTTGTGTGTCCAACTTTTTATCTCTATTTTGCTCTACTATTGCTACGATCCTGCTCTATTAGGCCTCGGGTTTGTCCCAACAAGTGGTATCAGAGCCAACTTAGGGTACTTGTATATATCTACTTATCGTATGCTCTGTGGCTGCCACCAAAGGTGGATCCTCCATATCAGAAAATAAGTTAGGTTATCATTTACCCTTCGAATGTGACGGGTACTATTCACGAGTACGGTACTATTCAAAAATATGGTACTATTCACAAGTATAGTACTATTCACGAACACGGTTACTGTTCATCAATACAGTTACTATTTACGTGAAATAGTAAGAAGTTACTGTTTGTGGTAGAAGCAATAGCGGCGAAGTTCAAGATCGAGAAATTTGACGGGAGTATTTCTCACTGTGGAAGTTGAAGATAAAGGCTATCTTGAGAAAAGATAATTGCCTGACGGCCATCGGTGCAAGGCCGGACGACATCAAGATGATAAGAAGTGGAACGAGATGGACGAAAATATTATTGTAAATCTCTATCTGGTATTAGCAGACGGGGTGTTGTCAATCATAGAGGAGAAGAAGACAACAAATGGTATCTTGGATACTCTAACAAAGATATATGAGGCGAAATCCATGCACAACAAAATCTTCTTAAGAGGCTTTACACTCTGAGGATGGCGGAATCTACATCGATGACCGACCACATCAACACCCTAAACACACTGTTCTCCCAACTCACAACGTTGGGGTATACAGTTGGTGCGAATGAACGTGCAGAACTTCTACTTCAGAGTCTACCTGACTCGTATGATCAACTCATCATCAACCTGACAAACAACGTCCTCACGGACTATCTAGTTTTCGATGACGTTGCAGCCGCTGTTCTGGAGGAAGAAAATCGGCGCAAGAACAAGGAAGACAGGCAGTCAAGTTCGCAGCAAGCGGAGGCTTTAACGATGACGAGAGGAAGATCAACGGAACATGGCTCCAGTGTGAGTCATGCCCATGGTAGATCAAAATCACGAAGTAAGAAGAATATCAAATGCTACAATTATGGTAAAAGAGGGCATGCCAAATCGGAGTGTTGGCACAACAAGAAGAGTGGAGATAAAAAGACTTCAGAGCCATTAACATCTCAAGGATGCGTTGTCAGTACGTCAGACGATGGTAAAATTCTATTCAGTGGAGCAATCACTGTTGATGAAGGCAGAAAGGAGTTTACTGATGTCTGGCTTCTAGATTCAACAGCCTCTTGGCACATGACCTCTCGGAGAGAATAATTTCACAAATATGAACCTATCTCAGGAGGATCTGTACTCATGGAGAATGATCATGCCTTGGAGATTTCTGGTATTAGCACTATCAAAATCAAAATGTTTGATGGTACAATACGCACCATTTCATATGTGCGACATGTGAAGGGCTTGAAAAAGAATCTTTTGTCTTTGGGACAATTAGATGAGCTCGGGTGCAAGACTCATATCGAAATGGGATCGTGGAGATTGTTAGAGGGGCGCTTGTGGTGATAAAAGGAGAAAAGATAACTGTAAATCTATACATGCTCAAGGGAGAAACCATGCGGGAAGTTGATTCATGTGTGGCATCAACCTGCCATGGAGAAGAACAAACCATGATGTGGCATCGTAAACTAGGCCACATGTCAGAACGAGGCTTGAAGATTCTCTCCGATCAGAAGCTGCTTCCTGGACTTAATTCAGTAGCTCTTCCATTCTGCGAGCATTGTGTTACAAGCAAGCAGCATCGACTGAAGTTCAACACATCGAGTTCTAGAAGCAAGGCTATTCTGTAACTGGTTCATTCTGATGTACGACAAGCATCAGTTACATCCTTAGGAGGAGCAAAGTACTTTGTGTCCTTTATTGATGATTACTCCAGGAGATGTTGGGTGTATCCTATCAAGAAGAAGGCGAATGTGTTCTCAGTCTTTAAAGTCTATAAAGCGCGGGTCGAGCTTGACTCTGAGAAGAAAATCAAGTGCTTGAGGTCAGATAATGGAGGAGAATACACAGACGGTGAATTCCTAGCATTCTGCAAACAAGAATGTATCAAAAGACAATTCAGTACGGATTATACTCCTTAACAAAATGGAGTGGCGGAGCGGATGAACAGAACTCTGTTGGAAAGAACAAGAGCTATGTTGGCAATTACAAATCTAGATAAAGTCTTTTGGACGGAAGCAGTAAAAACCGCATGTTATGTGGTAAATCGATCTCCATCAACTACAATACAATTGAAGACGTCGATGGAGATGTGGACTGGCAAATCAACTGATTATTCTAACCTCCATATATTTGGAAGTCCGGTGTACGTAATGTATAATGCCCAAGAAATTACAAAGCTGGATTCAAAATCCAAAAAATGCATATTCTTGGGGTATGTTGATGGAGTAAAGGGGTGTCGCCTGTAGGATCCCACTACCCACAAGGTTATTATCAGCAGAAATGTTATCTTTGTAGAGAACAAACTACAAAGTGAAGAGAAAGAAAGCAGTTCGCGGAAGAACTTAGAGACTGTAGCTGTTCAGGTAGAAGATGATCTGAATTCTTCTGAAGTAACACCGAAGCATGATGTACAAGAACCAGTCGAGTCCGAGGCTCCAGAAGTTCGAAGATCAACTCGTGAGAGAAGACCACCGACTTAGCACTCGGAGTATATTACGGAGAGTAATGTTGCATACTGTCTTCTAACAAAAGATGGAGAGCCATCAACTTTTCATGAAGCTATAAATGATACATATGCATCTTTATGGACGGCAACAATACAGGAAGAAATTAAAACTCTCCATAAGAACAAGACTTAGGAACTTGTGTCACTGCCACAAGGAAGAAAGACCATTGGAAACAAATGGATCTACAAGATCAAGTGAAATGACGATGATCAAGTGGAGTGATATCGTGCTAGATTGGTGGTAAAAGGATATGCTCAGAAAGAAGGTATTGATTTTAATAAAATATTTTCTCCTGTGGTTCGACTTACAACAGTCCGAATAGTCCTAGCTATGAGCGTTATATTTGACTTACATCTGGAGCAGCTAGATGTGAAAAAAGCATTTTTTCATGGAGATCTTGAAGAAAAAATTTACATGCTCCAACCAGAAGGTTTTGAAAAAAAAGGAAGAGAGGACTTAGTTGTAGATTGAACAAATCTCTGTACGGTCTAAAGCAGGCGCCGAGGTGTTGGTATAAGAGATTTGATTCATTCATCTTGAGCCTTGGATACAATAGACTTAATTCAGACCCTTGTGCATATTTCAAGAGGTTTAGTAAAAATAACTTTGTTATCTTATTGTTGTATGTTGACGACATGTTGATTGCAGGCCCCAACAAAGATCGTATCCAAGAATTAAAGGCTTAGTTAGCTAGGGAATTTAAAATGAAGGATTTAGGATCTGCAAACAAGATTCTAGGGATGCAAATTTACCGAGATAGAGTTAATAGGAATATTTGGCTTTCTCAGAAGAACTATTTGAAGAAAATCTTGCGGCGTTTTAATATGCAAGATTGTAAGTCAATTTCTACCCCACTTCCTGTTAATTTTAAGTTATCCTCCAGTATGAGTCCTAGCAGTGAAGAAGAGAGGATGAAGATGTCTCGAGTGCCGTATGCATCAGCAGTGGGAAGCTTAATGTTCGCGATGATTTGTACAAGACCAGACATTGCACAAGCAGTAGGAGTGGTTAGTCGATACATGGCGAATCCTGGTAAAGAGCATTGGAATGCTGTAAAGAGGGTTCTAAGATACATTCAGGGAACATCAAATATTGCATTATATTATGGGGGATCTGATTTTATTGTCAGTGGATATGTTGATTCTGATTATGCAGGTGATCGTGATAATAGCAAATTCACCACAGGTTATGTGCACTTGCTGGCGGAGTTGTAAGCTGGGTTTCAAAACTACAGTCAGTTGTGACTACTTCAACAACAGAAGCAGAGTATGTAGCAGTTACACAAGCCAGTAAAGAAGAGATGTGGTTGAAGATGGTGCTGGAGGAACTCAGCTATGAACAAAAGAAGATTTCTTTATTTTGTGACAGTCAGAGTGATTTACATTTGGCAAGAAATCCAGCATTTCATTCAAAGACCAAGCACATTCGAGTTCAGTATCACTTCGTTCGTGAGAAAGTGGAAGAAGGAATAGTGGATATGCAAAAAATTCAAACTAAAGACAACCTAGCTGATTTTTTGACAAAAGCAGTTAAGACTGACGAATTTATTTGGTGTCGATCCTCCTGTGGTCTGTCGGAGACGTAAGCAACATGAAGATGATAAGATAGAAAGAATGATCTGAAAATATGATTGATACTCAATCAAATATTCAAGTGGGAGATTGGTAGGTTTGTCCCAACATGGCCCTCTAGGAAAGTTTTTCTCATCTGCCACCGGTGGAGATAACGCTGTCATATTAACAGTCATTGATTTATTTAGTGAATAATTATGATTCATTTTAAATCTAACACTCACCATATATCTTTAAATTGTATGCATTCCTTATTTATTTGCACTTAAAGACAAATCATAACCACCCAATAAACAAAGCAATGGCTACTACTATGATAATTATCTCTCAACTGTTTTTCTCGTAATAGAGTTCTTTTACAATTATATTAGATAAAATAATGTTAACGACAAGTCGTTGTAGTATAGTGGTGAGTATTCCCGCCTGTCACGCGGGTGACCCGGGTTCGATCCCCGGCAACGGCGTTATAAGTTTCATTTTAATTTTTTTATTTTCTTATTTTCTACGTGTTCTTGAACGGCTTCATTGTTATGTTATTAAACGTTTCCCTGTTAAGCCCAATAAGGCCCAACAATCGTTAGCCCGTTTCCTAGGAGTTTTTGCTCTTTCTAAAGTATTTTAAGGGCCTAGCTCAACCACAAGAAATAAAATAGATACGCACACAAGTCAAGGCTTTACTTGTTCAATTACAAGGTAATATGATATGATTCCATATATGTATACTTACAAAAAAAAGGAAGAGAATTTTAGGATTCAGTCCAGTCGTGAATATAGCAATAGCTTGATTATTTCCCAACACTAAGATGACTCCAATGCCGTATTATTATTGGACACATCCCTAATAAAAAAAATCCGAAACATAAGTGAATACGATAGAAAATGAAAGTTCATTTTTAATGCTTAATCTGTTGCTCATAGTTTTGACATAATTGCACCCCCAACGGGCCCAACCCTTCTTGTATAATTACTGAACGGGTGAGCAACCCATTTATTTTAGGCCCCCATTTAAACAAAGCCCATCATTCCAATATGAAGCGCATGGATTTTTAGTACACAGGCCGTAGCTAGCCTACAAATCCCAAGTGTTCAATGGGCCATTTATTGTCTGACCCATTAGGCAATGACCGTTGTCTCTGTAGACTCTTCATCCTCCCAAATCCATTAAATAGAACATTAAGGAAGAAAAAAACAAGGATAAATTTTTGAAAGCACCCGTTTTCAATATTTAAATAGCAAAAACGACTCATTAGAAAAAAATTAGCAAAATCGATTCTTCTCTTCGGAAAAGAGTTGGTTTTGCTGTTATTGTGATTTAGCGAAGTGTACGTGTACTTGTCCCGTACACTTCATTTCTGTTATCGTGAGGAAAATAGAAATGAAGTGTATGGGACTGGACTACTAGTCCCATACACTTCGCTAAATCACAACAACTGCACAACCGACCCTTTTCTTCAGAAAAGGATCGGTTTTGCTAATTTTTTTTTTCAAATGGTCGTTTTTTATATTTAACTATTAAGAGTGGGTGCTTTTAAAAATTTGTCCAAAAAACAACCTAAGTCGGAATTTGTTAAGATAAAAAGATTCAGATCACAATCACAGATCAATCACTTAAGTTTGAAAGCAATTCCTCAAATCATTCAAATCTCCCTCAAACCGTAACTTGAAACTAGTGCCAAGATTCACTGATTTGAGGGACTAATTTCAAAATTCTTAAGATTACTTTCTTTAATTTCACTCCAAAAGTTTAGATTAGTTCAGGTCAGTACACATTACTTTCTTCAGTTTTACTCAATTTTCAAAAGCATTAAAATGCAAGAGGAATATATGGTTTGGTTGTTCTTTACTTCGAGTCGTGTAAACATTAGCCATTGGAAAAAAGCAAAAATAGTTAGAATTTAATTGCTGACATGTGGTTAGTAGCGACTTGGTAATTGCTGATTCGTTTACTTAGAATAGTACTCTACTATTGATTATATTGTCAGGGGTGGATAAAAAAAAAATTTTGGGGAGGGGGGAGACAACAAGTGTCTATATATCTAAAAATAAAAATATAATAATATTATAGAATTATAGTACATACTAAGAATGTACTTAGTATACTTTATTTAAAATTTTGTATGGACAGTTTACTTTCTAATTAGCTGATTCAAATTGTTACTAATTTCTCTAGTGTTTTTAGATTGCTTGAGTTTCGGGGTGCAGTTTAAAAATTTTATAGTGGAGGAGGATGTAAAACATCGCATGACTTTACATGCAAATTATAAATATCTAGGGGTGCAATTGCACACCTAGATAGACAGTAGATCCGCCCATGTACACCTTAACTTATTTTAGTTATGGTAAATGTCTGAAGAGAAAGTTTCAATGGAGGAACCGTTAGCTACTTCAATTTTAAATAATCTTGAGAATTTACAATCTAATAATACGAAGTGAAGCTAGGGCTAATACAGTCTTGTAATATTACATTTTTCTATCAAAATTTAACACACA
>BQKN01001011.1:188136-201396 GCA_022839385.1 Asparagus kiusianus
GGCCCGGGCTTTTTGGACACCCCTACTCATGCCCACGTTTAATAAAAGCCCGACCCGGCGGTCCTCGTAATCACAGTTCCTTATTAATAAAATAATTACGATCACTTGCTTGCATATTTTTCAAAAGATACTAAATTTGTTTATTTATAATCCCATAAATAAATAAACATAGATACTTTTAGTAATATATACTGTGATTACTCATCAATGGAGTAGCTCGATTTTTCTTTGCCTCTTTCATCTATAGGTTAAGCTTAATAATTAAAAAAAAAAGATAAAATCATCAAAGACTTCCAACTAAAAAAAATATGTAGCACATGACCTTATCATGGCTCTCTTTGGATGGTGTTTAGAACTCAACTTCTCTATTTATACATTCCAATTTTTAAGTAACAACATACAGATATTGACATTCATTCTTAAAAAAATGCATAGCTCATAACTTTTTTTTTGTGAGCAGTTATTGTCATTTATTCTACCTATTTAGAATCCGCTAAATTATCAGATTGATATTTTTTATTAACCCCTTTTATCATTTTAGTTTTTTTCTTGGTCTATTGTGCGAATAGACCCAAAAGTTGACCGTTGGCTAAAAAGATTCATGAAACACTGACTTGGAGTGTTACTAATAGGTAATTATTTTGATGGCTAGGGTTAGTAGAAGCAAGCACGTACTCCGCTCCCTTATTTCATTCGAAACTAGTGCAGAAATTAGGTCAGGGTTTAAAATCAATGTTCCCTCTTTTCAATTTTTTTGACCAGCGGTCTACTCTTAGGTCTATTTGCGCAATAGGGCCAAGGAAAAAAAAAGTAGTATATCAAAATGATGCCGAGCAACAAACAAGGAGTACCTTTTTAAAAAGACCATTTATTCAATTTTATGAGCAAAATCGACATATTTGAGTTTTAATTAACAAAATCAATCTCTTTTTTGCCACGTCATCACAACGGATAAAAATAAGGTCGATTTTATAAAATACATTGTTTGAAATACATGGGACTAGTCCCGAGTGTTTAGCAATCTCTAATTACTGACTAAAAGAGTTTGATTTCCTTCTTCAAACTACTTCGATCCCCGCCACCAAAATTCACAAATCAAAACCCTAACTCCGGTGATGTCTGCTTCTCTACTGCTGCCGTACCGCCTTCTCCACACAATCTGCCACCACTCTCGCGCTGTCTCCTGCTTCAAGTTCTCCACCAATTGTAGCCTCCTCGCTTCTGCATCTCTCGACAAAACCCCAGCCGTCTTCCCCTCCTCTGGCCCCATCGTCGTCCTCTTTGGCCACTTCGTCAGCATCTCCGCCTTCAGTAAAATTGTTCGTATGTACACGAGAGTGCTAGTTCCGTATACGCTAATAAGCAATGACTAATTCTTAATTAGCAACCGCTAAATGCAAGAAACTACTAGTCCGGTGTATTTTAAATATATTGTTTGGCAAAATCGACCTCTTTTGTCTAGCCGCGATGACGCGATAAAGAAGAGATAGATTTTACTAATTAATTCACAAAAAGATCGATTTTGCTAATAATTAAAAAAATCTCCCAAGAAAAATACTAAAAAGATAAAATGGGTCAAGAAAAAGTACTACTCTGGTAATTTAGTTAGTTACATTCTGTAGTCTGAATCTGGTCGCGTCTAATCTTGAAAGTAAGGACGCACCCTACATTTCTCCTTATGTAAACACTGAAGACGGGAGTGTTGGGTAAAATGCATGCTAGCTAAAGAACATAATGTACTTATTGGAAAAAAAAAAATTCTTATAAATGCCAAAACGATAAGTGAAAAATACAAAAAGGGGAAAAAAAATAGAGGTTATAAATATATACAGAGAGAGAGAGAGAAGCAAAGCGTCACTCGAGCGAAAAGAACAACAACAAACCATAAAAAAAATTACAATGCGACCACCACCGACCTCCTCCACAACGAACTCCACGGACGACGACGACCTCCGAAACCCCGACACCGCCTCCGCCGACGCCGGCACCGCCTCACGGCGCCCCCGCGGCCGCCCCTCCGGCTCCAAGAACAAGCCCAAGCCCCCCATCATCGTCACCCGCGAAATCCCCACCTCCCTCCTCTCGACCCTCATCGAGATCTCCCCCGGCACCGACCTCGTCGCCGCCATCTCCTCCCTCGGCCGCCGCCGCAGGCGCGGCATCTCCGTCCTCTCTGCAGCAGGCACCGTGGCCGGCGTCTGCCTCCGGCAGCCCTCCGGCGCCACCGTGACCCTCGCCGGGCAGTTTGAGATAGTTTGCTTGTCGGGGCTGTTTCTTCCGCCGCCGTCGAGGGAGGAGGCGGGTTGGGTGTCGGTGTTTTTGGCGGGAAGGGACGGGGAGGTGGTCGGGGGGAGGGTGGCGGAGGGGGGTTTGACGGCTGCGGGGACGGTGACGGTGATGGCGGCGACGTTCGCGAGCGTGGCGGTGGAGAGGCTGCCTTTGGCCGACGGTGACGATGACGTGGCGGCGGAGAGGAGCGAGGAGGGGGACCGTCCGGAGTTGGATCTTTGGGCGGCGCCGCCGCCGCCGCCGCCGCCGATTTTCAATTAGCTTGCTCGATCGAAGCTATGACCTTTTGATTTTCTCTGTGGTTTTGTTTTGTTTCGTTTTTTTTTGTTTTCTGTTGTTTTTTTTTTTTCATCCCCTCCTCTCCTTAAATTTCATTGTGATTTTGGGAACTAATTTCTAAATTTTCGGGATATAACAGCGTCGGCGTCAGCTTGTCATCGTCCAAGTTAGTAAGATTATCGTAAACTATTTTTACTAGAATTAATATTATTTAAGGACCTGGTAATGTTTTGATAAATAACGGAAAATATTTATGACCGGTCTTGAATTCGATTCGGAGCTCAACTATCAAAATAAAATAAAATTGTAGAGAGGCGTCACCGTCTTGAGTTGGTTTGTCTTTTTACGGCCCGGTGGGCTGTGCGAGCAGGCTTGAACGAAATACTTCAGGGGGGTAGGGCCCGACCCGACCAATGCACACTCTCAAAAGTTCAAGCCAGTCAAAAGGAGCGTAGTTGAACGGAACAAGTTATGATGACTTAAAAAACTTTGGAACGCCAGCGGATAAAAAAAAGACTCAGTTGAGAGTTATAAAGCTGGTCGGTCAAAGCGATGTCCGGTCGAAGGATTTTGTGTGCGCTGCTGAGCAGACTTGGATGGGTATTATGAGATGCCTTCGTGCGTGAGGCGATCCGTCCTCAGCCCCCACCTTTTTTTTTTTTTTTTTTAACCAGGTGAAACTTGATCAATCCATACATTCAGATTACCCCCTCACAAATATGAAAACTTTAGAAAGTCTGAATTGATAGGCGTAGAAATAATGATGATGATGATGGGAATCATGATTATCCCCTTCACAAATTCTAGTCCCTACAAAATGAATGCCTCCCAATAATTCATTCAGTCACAGGAAGGGGGTGGGGAAAAAATTGCTCGTCCACTTGCGCCAAATTAATCCCCCCCCCTCCTCCCATTCCTAGGGTACGGTACTCGACCAAAAGCGAGCCAGAGGCAGCTGCTCATCAACGCGCTGCGACGCGCTGGCCCACCTAGAACCCTTGGGACAAATGTCCACAGATGCGGAGTTAACGTGCTTGGATTTGAACTCGGAAGCGTCTGGGAAATTTCCCTTTGAAAAAAAAAAAGGGGATGCTAAATAAAGACTCTGTTCGGCAACTCCTCGCTTAGCCCCAGTTAAGGTCTTTAGCCGGGTCGGTTCCAATTCGAGGGGGGTGGGGACCGATCAATGCTAAAAAACCTAGTTATTAAGCTTCTAAACTCTCGAGTTTACCAAATCAAATTTTGGACCTGGCCCATTTTTGGCTAAACAAAACTTTTGGACCTCGCCCCTGGAAGTTGAAATAAATATAAAGTAGCTTTGCCAAACAATAAATGAACCTCCTTGCATAGAGGCCACTCACAAATCCTACCAAAAACAGCACTATATTAATGGGGTGGGGTCGTCTGCACCATCCTTATATAGGGCCACTCACAAATCCTTACCAAAACCAGCACCATAATTAATGGGGGTGGGATCGTCTCCAGCATAAATAGAAGTAGGGCTGAGCATGGTTCGGTCCAAACCGAATAAACCGACCGAACCGATCCGAAAAAATCGGTTTTATGAGTAGGACGGTTCGGGTCAGTTTGAAAACTTTTCAACCCGAACCGACCGAATATAGTGCAATACTACTCATTCTGATCTCAAACACTGCCCGACTCGTCTCCAAAGAGTCAAAGACTCAAACTCTAAACTTATTTTCTGAATCATTATAAGTTAAAAATAATATCATTATATCAGTGTTTAATGTTTCATAATCTCCTACTTTGTTGATATTTTTTTTCTTTAACACAGTTTGTTGTTTGATAAGAAGTTTGATGAAGTTAGAACCGAACAAACCGAACCGAACCGAACCGACTTGCAACAGTTCGGTTCGGTTTTGAATTCTAAGCGGTTCGGTTCAATTGTTTAAATTTTGGTAAAAACCGAACCGACCGTTGCTCACCCCTAAATAGAAGAGTTGAAGTTCCTGTGAACGATACAAAGTATCCGTTTCAATAAGGACGTCCTGGTAGAATCTTCACTCATACAAGACTGGAAAAAGAAAAGTTGGAAATTTCAAAATCGCTATTTTCCAACTCATAAACAATAAAAAAAAGTAAAATTAAAAAATATATTCGGAGGTAATTTTCATACACCTTTCCTCTCAAGCCCCCATCTCTCTCCTACAAGCCGATATAAATAAAGACATCAATATTTGCAAGTTTCAATTAATTTGTTCCAAAGTAACGTTGGATTCAAACGGGGGGCTCCCACCCTTCAAGACAATGCTCTCATCAGTGAGATAAATCGTTTATCGGTTTTTCTATAGAGTGCCCTTGGGCACTCTATAAGAGAGGAGAGAGATAGAGAGAAATGAATGAGGAGAAGATCACAATACAAATCAGGGGACCCCCCTCCTCATTCATTTCTCTCTATCTCTCTCCTCTCTTATAGAGTGCCCAAGGGCACTCTATAGAAAAACCGATCGTTTATATGCATCTTTAACAAAAAGACCATCCATCCCCTTGAAGATTTATCGATGGAACATCACTTCAAAGCCATGACCAGCTATTGACGTCAAATGTAACTTAAGACAAATTTGAAAGAATATAAACTTATAAAAAGTAGTAGGCTTAAAATATATTAAAAAAAACTTTGAACCAATGTCTAACAATTTAAAATTTGGACTAAACTCTCAGCTGAACCTTAGGGCGGTGTGTACTCTACCGCAGTCAGGTGTTTGGCCTCTGCATTCACGATAATCTGCAACAGAATTGGATCTTGATGTAGCTAGAGTCATATGCACAATCATTAGCCACAAGCTTATTTCACAACAGTCCAATTCATCACAAAATCCGAACATGCATGGGACTTGCACGAAACTATCCTCAATTCAACAGTTTCAATACTTTAACCAGTAAGTTTGGTATATTGATTCCAGCAGTCATACCAAAGTTCAACTTACATGTATCAGGAAATACCAATGGATACTGCAAATAAAAACACAGAAACAAACACGAACAGGGAAAATGCCAATGATAGCCGTAGATAATAAACTTAGCCATGGTAACCTAATAACATATCTTGCCAAACATTCGCATGTACAACTCTCAGCACAATCAGGTTCTAGTGAAGTAGCATAAAGGAGATATAGTGATATTCATATGCAATCAAATCAAATAACCAAGCATATGACAGGATTAAAAAAAAGAAAAAGAAATCAAATCAAAGAACCAAACTGCAGGGTCGAAAAACTCCAAAGAAAAAGAGGGGTTTAGGTAGTAGTAGCTGGTATTGCAAAATATGTTCAACATTCAAGTGAAGAACACAGACCTTATAGACAGGAGAGAAATTAACTGAAACCGATGATGGATGAGCTGTATAGAAGGTGCAAGAGGAATGAATCACTATAGATATCTATGTTTGTCTGCAGATTAATGTGTGCCAGATGCAATTTGTTATTATACTGTCTCCATCAAATGTATGTCAAAATCAAAACTGCAAATTACCATGGTGATATTCTGATGAAAAGATATCCATCTCGAAGATCAATAGATGAGGGTGTTCATAATGTAGGATCGACACAATCCATATAGGTATGGCAACATAAAATATAGATATCAAGCTTACGTTTGCAGAAAATCTTTTAATATGACACACATCCACTACACTGAATGATGTATGATGTGACCAAAGCACCGGAAATTTCATAAGAGTTGCTAATAAAGTAAGACCTTCGTTCAGGATGGTTAACATAAAAGCTACAATATGTAGACAGAAATGAGTGCTTGCACTCCAACAAGGATACTGGTCGTTGAGCACTTGCTAAAAATCTAGATATATGGACACAACAAAGTATGAATATATCTTCAAGTAAGAATATATCTTCACCATATACGCATACTCAGCTCATATAAATTTATGTATCAGACAACATATACAAAGCATCCAACAGAAAGCATGGTAAAATAATATATCCGAAAGAAACATGCAAATGCCTATTAAATTTCATGTCAGTTTTATCGATAACACCAAGACCTCCTCTTTCGTGCGAGTAAAGTGAGGACACCTAAAGCTAATGATGTTTCATAAAGGTTAAAAAAAAGGGTTTAAAATTTTTAAGACTCAGTGAAACAGACATCAGCACTTTAATAGTTGGAAATACAATGTGCCAGAAATACAATCAGGTTTTAAGAAAAGAGAAGGCCTCGTCAGAAAGCTACGATGCTCGTTGGCCAGAAGGGAGACCTAGCTCTTGGTTATTCAGTTAAAATTCATGCAAAGATTGAGCAACAAGATTCATTAAAGCTCAAGAACTTGCCAAAATCAATCTTCTTGAAAACAAAGGAAGCATAGTTACACAAAAGAAAACCTGGCAATGATCATGGTCTTGACAAAAATTTATTACTATTCAACTGGTATATTAAAAAAAATTGCTGCATCAACTATATAAAGTGCTATACAGCTAAAGAAGGTTGAACTTCCTTTCGTTACATATAGTACGCGTGTAAAACTAAACAAGGAGAAGTTTACATATCACCCTTTTAAAAAATAAAATGCTAACAGTTGGCAGCCAATTGCTCGCAACTACAAACCACACATGGGCATGTCAGAAAGAATAAAACTGTAGTCTGCATGAAGTTTAAATAAGGAGAAACTAATATATGCTTCTGCAGAGTAACTAGCCTTAACATTTGGAATTGATGCAATAGAACACGATGTGAAAGAGAATATTCTATCAGTCTTCATTATGATGAGAAAAACATATATGTCCAAACAAGATTTTACACCACATATAACATAAACTGCAACAACTTCCAAAAGGGAATATCAGCTAAGATGAACACGAAGATATGATGAGATGTATATAACCATGATGTAGCTTTAAAAAAAATCTTAGGACGGATCATGGATCTCAAGCTGCCAATAACCCAGATTTTAACCAACATATATCACAAATGGAGTATTAGTTCAAATAGACATCGAGATTACAGTTGATAAACCTTAATTGAAAAAAAAATGATATGTGTACATCAGTATTTCACCTGACTTGATATTCAATATGTGATTCTGCAAATGCCGGTGGTACCAGTTCTAGTTGTCAATTTTCTCATCTACCAATCAACCATAGAATGGATTTAGTTTCAACAATAACTATAAAAATGAACAAGCAAGTACATCTCATCCTTACTCTCTGTATATAACTAAGTTTTAGAAATTGAAGTTCAAGAAAGAAACAATTCAGATATGCCCCAGTGGCACTATACCTGACTACCGGGTAAGAGCCAAGTAAAATTTAGTGTAGCACTATTAAAAAATAAAGTTTAGACTAACAACAAGAAGTCACGACAACGGATGTTGAAGTGAAAAAAATTGCATGAAGGGATAAATGGACCAACTCCTACAATGTAATAATCAAGCCAAGAAAGTGAGACAAAATTACCAGAAAAATCTAGCAGAAGAACATAAGACGCATCAGCACAGCTCAGGAAATCTGCATTTATCCACTTCAGCTGCCAGAGTAAACACACATTACATCAAATAGTTGTGCCACATAAAAGAGACAGAAGGCCATATAATGAGTCTCATCCTACAAAACATATAATTGCTTCAAATAAACAAATGAGGAAAGCAGCAGTTTTCAGCAAAACAGAATAGGAAATAAAATATCCTAAATAACACAAGAAATTAGTGACTGATAGCCTTCTTCGCTCTGAGAGATTCAAGGGCTTTTTCTCGCAGCTCAATCTCAAGCTTTTTCTGTTCGGACTCATTTTCATCCGCATCACTCAAATGAAGATTCTTCGGTCTGCTAGCACCAGGGTCAGAGTTACCAGAATCATCACGATTCATCTCGACATCTGAAGGAGGAGAAACCGTATCAACCGATTTCACTTTCATCTTGCCTGCTCGACGTTCTAACTTTCTGAGATGACGCTCTTCGCGCCTTCGACGCCTCTCCTCCTTCCTCAGCCTTTTCTCATCTTTCCTTCTTCTCTTTGACTTCTTTTTTCCCTCAATTTGGGAATCAGACCCAGAAGTTTCATCATAGTCTCTTTTATGTTTATCAGACTTCTTGTGCCTTCTCTTTTCAGGATTCTCATTTTTGTATGAACTAGTGTCTTCAGAGTCTGAATCTCTGACGTCCCGTATTTTTTTATCCATCTTTCTCTTGGATCTTGTATTAGATCCCATTTCATGATATAATTCATTATTTTCATCACCTCCTTGTCGATCTCTCATCTCATCACCAACTACTTGTTCACATTCTGTTTTATCTGAAGGCAAATCGCTCTTACGCAGCTTAACAGGTAGTTGCCGATCACTGCCAGGAAAAACAGCATTTGATGTTAGGTTCCCGTGAAGTATATGTTATATTTACAAAAGTGCAGAGAATCAAGTTGTTAAGCATATGTTTTCTTCCTGACAAAGACTTAGGATATGTCCAAATTGCAGGGTGTTCAATCTCCATTAGGCTTGGTAAAATTTTACCAGATTGATAGGTTTATGCACAAATGATATGCAGCTCAGTCTTATTTTTCAATTAATATATAAGTTATGTTTACAAAAGTACAGAGAAGTTGTTAAGTATGTTTTCTTCCTAAAAAAAACTACGGTGCGTCCAATTTGCAGGGTATTCAATCTACATGCATTTTAAAGCTTGCTAAAAGTAATGGACTGAGAGATTTATACATACAAGTGACCAGTGGCTCAGTGTAGTTTTCAATTTAGATAAGAGAAAGAAAAAAACAAACAAAAGTCATCCACATGCAGTTTCTAAGTGAATCCAATAGGAGAAGCGCCTAACAACCCAATTAGTAGAAGATGATAGGTTGAGGGTACTAGTCTTCAGGACTTAACAAAGCATTCACAAAGTATTTCTAGCGCCGAATATATCAGTGATTTACACATGAGATTGTCATTTTCTCACAGCCTCCAGAAGAATGATATTTGGGGGAGTAATATCAATCACTTTGTAGCGGCTGTCATCTTAAGCCTGTACTCAAGTGCACAAGACAGCGACATTGGAAATTTGAACGGATTATGCAGCAGAGTTCCAATACTCTCTAGTCTCTACTATCTCAGAGAAATTTTGTATAGTTTGAGATTCCATAGTGATGAAGTCCAACTAGCAAAGCCATAGGTTTGAATATAATATCTTCAGAAGGTTGTTTAATTGCAATGAACATTAAAAAAGGTGAGTACCAACCCAAAAACCAGGGAAGACGGCAGCTTTTACCTAGCTTTATACAGAATTTTTTTCTTTTCGGACAAGATCTATTGCAACAGGCATTTCTCAATTGTTGAACCATATGCACATGATTTTACATAAATATATCATGGTAGCACACGCAGCAAAAACAGTTTGACATTTGCAATACCGCGTGTTCAGGTAAAAGAGGGGAGCACATAGAATAAAAGAAAGGAGATTTCTAATATCTTTATTAGTCTTATAAACATAGAAGAGAAGAAAGTATTTAAACAAAAACAAGAGGAAAAGATTATCACCTTTCCCGTCTACTATCCTTCTTTTTTAACTCTGAGTGTGGTGGACTACCAGGGGAAGCAGGAGACCGACTGAACTCTCTTCTATCAGGAGAGGATGATTCTGGACTCAATTCTCTGGGTGAATCTTTGCTCCTACGTGAGGAATCAGTTCTATGACGTGAAACCTCCCTGCCAAGCATAATTTAAAAGGAAAAAGAATATCAGGGAATGTAACTAAAGAGAAACTCTAGGAATACAACAGAAAACATTAAATTAGACCTGGCACGAGTAATATGTTCTTTGCTTTTTCTTGGGCTGTCATGTTGAGGCACCTTAATATTTGTTTGCCTAACAGGACTCTTTGACAAACTGGGGGTCCTACAAATAAAAAATACTTAAGTAAAAAAAAAGGCATAGAATCATAACAGTTCTGCTGCACCAGGAAGACAACGGATGCATACCTTCTACGGGCCCTTGGATTTAATTTCTGCATGTCAGTTGGAGAGTTTTCTGGTGATAGAACAGACATTTTCTTACTGCTCCCACTCTGATTTCCCACATCACGCTGGGGAGATCGTAAAGAAATCGGTACTCTGTGTGATGAAGGCTTGTACTTGGAGCCAGGGCGTTCAGACAGCACTCTTTCTGAAGAGTGGTTACCAGGTGAACCCTTTGCTGCAGTCCTGCCAATAAAACTGATAGGTTAAGCAACTGTGTTCATGAAGATGAATTCCCGTCTAACATAAAATAGTACACATAATGGAGGGGCAACAACCTTTCAGAAAATTGCTCCTCTTGGTATCGTCTGGACTTAATACCATTTGTGCGGCCATCACGTTCCCTACTCAGGCTTCTACGACTTTGGCGGGATGGACTCCGACTCCTATATGGACTAGGACTCCTGCAAGAGGAAAACCAGATCAGATGTGGAAGTTGCACAGAAAACACAGGTACAAACAAAGGAGAAAAGTAAACTGAGTCGCACCTTTTCCTTTGTGGGGGAGAGGTTGGAGAATCTGCAGGGTGATTTTTAGGTGAGCGGAAAGGAGATCCCTGTCGGCGCCTTGGAGATCTTGAGGGTGGTGATCTCCTTCCTGGAGATGGAGACCTGACCCTTTCCGGAGACAAAGACCTGTTCTTGATAGGAGACCTGCGTCGCACAGGAGAAGGTGATCTCCGCCGGGGTTTAAGTGGAGATCTGTGACGTGACGGTGATGGAGACCTGTGTCGCGGTGAAGATCGTCGGCGAGCCGGAGATCTTCGGCGAAATGGAGAAGGGGATCTCCGCCGTAAAGGGGAAGGAGATCTACGACGTAATGGAGAACGAGATATGCGTCGTGGAGATCTTCTCCGTGCACGAGGAGACCTGTATCTATAGGGAGAGGGAGATCTATGACGTGAACGTGACCTCCACCTTGGATGTGGAGATCTTCGTCTCACAGGAGATCGAATTCGTTTAGGTGACTGCCTGCGATGAGGAGAAATTGAGCGCCTAAGAGAAGGCCTATAACGCCTTGTAGGAGAAAGTGATTGTCTTTCTGGAGATTGATAACGTCGTTTAGGAGAAACCGAACGCCTTAATGATTGCGATGAAACAGACAAACTCCTCGATTTGCGTCTTTCCCTGATTTTGGGGAAGGGGAGGGTGGTGTTCTTCATCACATATTAAGTCGAAAAAATAGATGCAAAGTGAAATTGTAGCACCGCTCAAAGCAAATCTCACACAAGCAACAAAGATAAACCCTAATTTGTACGATGTAAAAATTTATAGGTTAATAAGAAAGGTTCAGTACTCTGAATAGCTCCTGGATCCAGAAATGGACTTGTTGGTTGACCTAGTTGGTGATGGTACAATCCTGTAAAAGTATTCATTAAGCATTAAACATTTAAATAATCATAATTATAAATCTCAAATAATATAGCAATTATCAGATATGAGGTTAATACCGAGGAGATGGGGAATGATCATTTGAAGGTGAAGATCTTGAGTGCCTGCAGAATGAAGAATGATTTAGAATGTAGAAAAAATAATAATGGTGTTTAACCCAAATGTATCATACTCAATAACTCCCAGTCCAAGTTAAGGTCTTAATTTCAGTAGTTCAAAATTAGCTGTGAAATGTTCAGCCCAAATAAGGCATGGTTTGGTAGGAGGTGGGATGAGGGGATAAAACTATTTTGTGTTGGTTAGAGTTCTTTTTTTTTTGGGTGGGGTGGGGGGTTGTGTGGGGTGAGGTGAGGGAAGGGGCACTGGAAGAACTAAAAAACTAGAGAGGAATAATCTCTCCAAATTAGGAGGAAACAGAGAAGAGAAAATGAACTACAACAGTATCCACCTCCCCTCACCCTCCCCTTCCAACCACACATGAAGGCTTAAATTGATGTGAATTCCTCCATTTCATCACACCTCATCTCACCTCGCCTCCACAAACCCCCTACCAAACCAAGTCTAAAGGTTCTTACCACATTAGGTGGACATTGAAAATTTGTTCTGAGTTCAATTTGTCAGTTAATGAGGCAGATCTCTCTTCTCAAAGTATGCTTGTTAAACAAGTTACTTTTAAGCGGCATACGCTCTAGTTTGTCCAAGCATTATTATGATTGATAAAACTGTTGTTTCTTTCTTGACTGAGAACAAAAGTACAGGATTTATGCTCCTCTATATTCAAGGTTGAGATTCAGAACGTAACTAGAGTTTTCACAAATCTACACAATTCAAGATAAGGAAGGTCAGATAGTAATGAAGAAAACAAGAAAACCCAAGCATAATCTAAGCTTGACAGGGCAAATAAAGAGTGTAGTTGTTCTATAAAATGTAAAGCAGCCATGTATAGCTCAGTCAAATTGTTTACACCACTTGATCAAGCACAACCACTATTGGCAGTATGAATTGAAAGCTCCAAATGAAGAATGTAGTTGAAAACAAACAAAAGATCAAGGGCATGTTCAATCATGGAGTTTAACTTTTTATTGGCTGCTAATTTTATGGTTAAGTCACTTAACTCTAAAGATACAAAAAACGAGCTTTGCTGGGTTATTTACAGTAGTTCATCAAACTTCAGGTCTAAAACCAAGGTTTTCTCCAAAAATTCTACACATTAGAAAATTTTTCTATTAAAAAAATGCATGAGAAAAAAAAGGAAAATAACAAATTTCTCCTCATTCATTTCGTCGTCTCATCTTTCCTTCTCATCAGAACCCTTCTAACAGAAATCATGTCT
>BQKN01001013.1:0-29214 GCA_022839385.1 Asparagus kiusianus
TGGAATATCACTTCCCAAAACTAAAATATCATTATTTTGCAAATATGTCCAAAACATGAGAACATGAGATATTTGAATTTTGATGTTTTGACATAAACCAAGTTTTAAAACTTTGTAAACTGATTTTATAGACTTGATAAAAAATATAAACTATTGTTATGAAGTCTATAACCTAGAAATACAATATTTTTATAAAATTGCATATTCTATGCAATATATTCAAAACACTAAATATGATTTCATTAAAAATAATCTTGTTAAGGATGAAATCATATATAGGCATATGAACATGAAACAAAATAGTATTTTCTAATTATATTCATTTGTTTCATATATAAACTTGAAAACTATTAAACCAAAAACATATATGTATATATAGAACTATATATACAAAACAAAAATCAAAGCGTGTATGTGTGTATATGATTGAGCTTAAAGTACTAACACACATAATATAAAAACTAAACTAAATATACCCAAGCTTGTGATCTTCAACGAAGCTCTATCTTAGTACACTTGCGGATGAAGCGAGATCTTGGATCTTTAACTTGAATGCAATGCTTCATTCCATAATTCCGCTAACCTCCATTTGATATGATCGTTATGGCGCAATCCATCCATCCTCCAACACATTGTTTGTCTAGAATACCTAATAAGAAACATAAACACTAGACAAACAATATTAGGAATTGTTTGTAATCATCAAAACAAAATTAGAAGATGTAGGCTCATAACATGAGACCTAACAGAGACACCCTTGTTCGGGTGGAGACACCATTGCGCGGGTGGAGACACATTTGTTCGGGTGGAGACACCCTTGCCGGGTGGAGACACCCTTGTCCGGGTGGAGACACCTTTGTCCGGGTGGAGACACCCTTGCCCGGGTGGAGACGCCTTTGCCCGGGTGGAGACACCCTTGCCCGGGTGGAGACGCCTTTGTCCGGGTGGAGACACCCTTGGGTGTCTCAGCTTAGGCTGAAACAGTCCGTTTTGCGCACTTGTCCATTTCCTCCGTAACTTCTTCATCCGAACTCGGATTTGAGTGATTCAAAGTGCGTTGGAAAGTCGACGAGGAGTTCTATAAGCTCCAATGATTGGATCATCTGTAGAATAAATGAGACATGATGGGCATTGCGCCTTTTGTAAACATCGTGCGGCTCCCGATCAGTCCGTATCCTCATTATCCCGAAACTCCGTTGCTTCATGTAGTCCGTCGATTCACTTCAATCATTCGTCAACGTCGATTAAGCTTCTACGACTTGGATAGTGACGTTAGCACTGAGCCGTTCGTGGAGACCTATGGGCAATTTTCGACTTGGATAGGAACCTCTCTCCCACTGTGGTCGCCAGTTTGTTTTCGGTAAAAGTTGCCTTCATTGTCGAACTCATTATAATAAAGTTTGATTACAAAGAATTCGAAATATTCAATAAGAAAAAGAATGAAAGATTACAACTTTTTGAAAATAACGCAAAATCCGTTCGTCGTCTCTTGCTTGCGTGGGTCTTTAGCCGGTGACGGGGACGTTGATATTCGTGGACTACCTGACAATCAGATCAAATGTAGAACTCCGTTGATTCACGAAGAAATCTAGAAGTAGAAGCGCTTATCTCGGCAACGGCGAGATAATTGCTCTTCTCAGGATTACCGCAAATGGGATAATCCTAAGGAACGGGTATAAGTGAATGCAGATCTGACGAATCTCTCTCTCGTGTTGAAGAAATCGATCACTCTTCGGTCCGGCAGAGCTTCGCCAATTCTCCAAAATTCCAGATCTCGAAAAATAAAGGCCCTGGGGCTGTATTTATAGGCTCCAGGAAGTCCGGGTGGAGACACCCTTGCCCGGGTGGAGACACCCCTGTTCGGGTGGAGACACCCTTGCCCGGGTGGAGACACCCCTGTTCGGGTGAAGACACCCTTGCCCGGGTGGAGACACCCTTGCCCGGGTGGAGACACCCTTGCCCGGGTGGAGACACCCCTGTTCGGGGGGAGACACCCTTGTTCGGGTGGAGACACCCCTGTTCGGGTGGAGACACCCTTGCCCGGGTGGAGACACCCCTGTTCGGGTGGAGACACCCTTGCCCGGGTGGAGACATCCCTGTTCGGGTGGAGACACCTTTGTTCGGGTGGAGACATCCCTGTTCAGGTGGAGACACCCTTGTGTGTCTCAGCTTAGGCTGAAACAGTCCGTTTTTGCGCACTTATCCATTTCCTCCGTAACTTCTTCATACGAACTCGGATTTGAGTGATTCAAAGTGCGTTGGAAAGATGACGAGGAGTTCTGTAAGCTCCAATGATTGGATCATCTGTAGAATAAATGAGACACGAGGGGCATTGCGCCTTTTGTAAATGTCACGGGGCTCCCGATCTGTCTGTATCCTCATTATTCCGAAACTCCGTTGCTTCATGTAGTCCGTCGATTCACTTCAATCATTTGTCGACGTCGATTAAGCTTCTACGACTTGGATAGTGACATTAACACTTAGCCGTTCGTGGAGACCTATGGGCAATTTTCGATGACTACATCCTCCATTTGCAGCTTTTGTGAAAGTTGTTTGATTGTAACTTTCATTGTCGAAATATTGATTGAAGCTTGATAGGAATCAATTATCTGTTGTGATTTTTAGACAGCCTACAGTAGGTTGGAAATGTTAAATGCAAGGGGATATATATACGGTCACAAGACAAACCCCAAAAACCAAGAAACCAAGTAAAAAGATAAAAAAATTGAAAATTCAGCATTCTGGAAAACTAGCCATTATAGTGTTACGAACCGACTCGTACTGTTCATGGTCGACTCATAAACTAGCCGATACAAGCTGCACAATAGTTATGGGTCGGCTCATAAGTTCATGAGTCGACTCATGCTCATGGGTCAACTCGCTACAGTTATGAGTCGACTCATAACATGCACACAACATGATATGAGCAGTAAAAACCAACTTTAAACTTCCTTTAAAAATATCAAATAAATTCTAAAAAATGTAAAACTTTGGGAAATGTTTATAAACATGATAATGAACATGTTACAATTTTTTTCAATTTGCACTTTCCAATTGTGAAAACTCATCATTTTGCAAAATAGTCCAAAAGTATAAAAATGTAACAACACATGTTTTTGACAAACAAACTTGCATATTCATTTTGAATGGATTAATGGACTTAGGAAAAGATTTAAAATGGTGTAATTAAGTCTTTAATCCATAAACACATACTTTCGCAAATAAACATGATTTTATTGATTTGTTAAAGCTTGATATTGATGAAATCATTGTAAGCATGTATAAACATGAAACAACTTGTGTAAATATAACTATATCCATTTGTTTCATATTTATGTGGCTAAACACATTATTTACCAAAAAGAAAAATAATAAATATGAAACGTGTACATATATAACTATTAGTTTAGTATTTATATAATTCAAACTTGAAAACGAAAACAATAAAAACGAAAGCAATGTGTGTGTATAG
Organism: Asparagus kiusianus; assembly: GCA_022839385.1. NCBI lineage: Eukaryota > Viridiplantae > Streptophyta > Magnoliopsida > Asparagales > Asparagaceae > Asparagus > Asparagus kiusianus. The sequence goes on from BQKN01001013.1 coordinate 3,473, forward strand.
TTTGAGCTCTAAGTATCAACACACAAAGTATAAACTTATACTACTATACCCAAGCTATAGATCTTCAATGAGCTCGACTTGGTTGTGGATGAAGCTTGAACTTGAATCTTGATATGAATTGTGCATAGCTTCAATCCTATTTTCGCCAACCTCCATTTGAATATCATCGTTAAGCTTAATTCATTCAACCTCCAACGTCGATATTTGTCTAGAATACCTAATGAGCAAACTCAAACACTAAACAAACGATGTTAGGAATTATTTGTAAATCATCATCAAAACAAAGATAGTAACAATTTTTAATTTTAAATATACAATAATTAAATTAAATATATTAAACCTTAGAAGGACACTCGTTCAAAATGCAATGTTTAAAAGAAACAAAAGACTATGGGGCTGTTTGTTTTAAAATTTTTGGCCTGTTTTTTCCCCCGAAAGCTGACACAGTGTCAGCTTTTCGGAAAAAAAACGGGCCAAAAAATACTAAACAAACAGCCCCTATACGTTGCACAGGGTATACGCTAGTCTAGATCTAACCTAGCCGCATAGGACACGGGCAGGAGCCCCCCGGTCGGTCCTGATCCTCGCCGTTCCTCAAGCAATCTGGATCCCGGTCTCAACGAAATGAAGACCGTCCATTTCCCCTCGGAACTCCAAAGTTTTTAAAACTCAAAACACGTGGCGGTCTCAACGAAATCAAGACCGTCCATTTCCCCTCCGAACTCGAAAGTTTTTAAAACTCAACACACGTGGCAGCCTGAGCTGTCACCAGCGCATCCAACTGCCACTCATTAGTTATAGATTGCTGTTGGAGTCCGTGTTTCGAGTCCGATATATATTAAAAAACCAAACGAAAATATATAATCGAAGAAAGAAGACCCTTTTCTTGTTTTGCTGTATTTATTTTTTTCAGTTCGCTTCTAGGAGAGAATTCCCTTTGAATTTTTTCCTCGAAATTCATCGCCATTTTCTCTCAGTTCTTCTGTAAGTGTCGATCTCTCTGTTTGTTTTGTAGTTTATTTGGAATTTTAAGTTATTAATTTGTTGAGGATAGTGCTCTGTTGAGCTTAGGGTTTTGTAACACCGTAAGATGATGGCTTTTTTATTTTCTTTTGCAAAATTTCTTTCACATTTTCCTGCAATTTTAGGTTTCTTTGAATGCTCCTTCGAGATCATGTTTAGTACGTTATTTTCTGAAAATTTCTTTATGTTGGCTCGTAAAAGTTCCCAATTTTCAATGCCTTTTTCAGTTAGGCTTCTACTTTTGCTTAAAATTCTTCAGATTTTTGCAATTTTATGTTTTATATTTACATTATACCAACAAGATCACTTTGATAATGTTTGCAATATTGTAGCTCTAGCTTGAGAATTCCTTTTTGCTGTGTATTTTTGTGACGTTGTCGTCGATAAAATTGCAGCGATGGCTATTTGAATAACGATTCTGTTTTGTTTCGCATTGTAATTCAAATTTTGAGTTTTGGTTTTATATAATTGAGCTTTTCTTTGTCAAAAATAAGCTGCTTTTTTCACCATTATTTTGGTTCAAATATATTCAAACTTCTATTATGTGTTTAAGAACAAATTAATCTTCTGCTCCTTTCAGAGGGAAATGTTATTGTCTTGTTAGATTTGGTTGATACCATTTTATTATTGTTATTTTAGGTCCTTGAGGAATGTCTGAACCTGAATCAAAAGCAGAACCTGATGCAAATACAACCGCAAATGGGTCATGTTCTCCCAATGACCCCATTCATAATGTTGCCGAGACCATTTCTCCTAAGAAAGATAAAGAAGTAAATGGCACGGTGGAAATTGTGGATGGAGAAAAAGAACAGAAAGAAGAGAAGAAGGATGCTGATGTGGAGATGACAGAGGCTGATAATGCAAATGTGACCAAAGCAAATGTGACCAAAGCGCAGGATTCGAGAATGGCTGAAGTGGATGATTCAATCAAGAAAGATGCTGAGGACACGGGAAAAGAAGTTGATGAAATGACAGAGGACGGAGTTGATGATAAGAAAGAGAGAGAACCCGAGGATGTGAAAAACGAAGAAGTTGAAGATGTGAAAAAGGAAGAAGCTGACAATACGAAAAAGGATGAAGCTGAAGATACAAAAAATGAGGAAGTAGAGACTAAGAAAAAGGAGGAGGCTGACAATATGAAAAAGGAGGGGGACAAAGACACAAGTGAAGAGGAAGTAGACACTACCAAAGAAAAGGATACAGAAAAGAATGAAGGTGAAGATACAAAAAAGACGGATGCCGAGGACACTAAAATGGAGGAAGTTGAAGAGACTAAAAAAGAAGGTCAAGGCACTAAACCGGAGGAAGGCACACCTGCGAAGGAGGGAGCCACTGCTATGAAAGAGGAATCCACAACTATGGAAAAGAGGCATGCCAGAGATGGGAAGAAGGAGGGAGCTGATGATAAAGAAAAGTTGGATGCTGAGGATATGAAAAAGGAGGCGGAGAATATGAAAAAGGAGGAAGTTGTCAGCGTACAAGATGTTAAGATGGGAGACAGAGGAGTGGAAGATAACACAATGGAGGAAGATAAGGATGTAATGAAAGAAAATGATAATGTAAATGCAGAGAAGAAAGTGGTGGAGTGTAAGGTGGCTGAAGAAGACACACAAGAGTCAAAGAGGAAACCTATGCGAGGGAAACAAGTTAGTGAGAAGGGAGAAACAAATGAGAAGAAACAAAGTGAGAAAAAGCCCAAGGAAGTTAGCACTCCTGTGGTTTCCTCTATTGAGCGTCCTGTACGTGAGAGGAAATCAGTGGAAAGATTAGTTGAAGCTCTGGACAATGAATCAATTAAACCACTTGTTATCGAAAAGGTGAGATTATGCATATGTTCTTTTAACGAATAAACATAATTTATTCTGTAATTATTAATCATGTTCTATTTATTTTCTAGGGCCGTGGAACTCCATTGAAGGATATACCAAATGGTATGGTGTTTTACTCAGTATGAGTAGGGTGGCTTTGTCACAGTGTGGCATAGGGTGGCATTGTCACATAGTGTGGCAGATTAATTTGTGATGTATTTTTTTATTTTGACATCATAAATTGACCTTTACCAAGTTCATATTTCTACTGAATTCTTTATATTTGCCTTCGTAGCTTGATGCATTTCTTATACCACTCCTTTTATCCTGCCTTAGACTTTCACAGTTTTCCCCTTCTGAATGAAAATAATTATTTGATGTCAAGTGTCCCTGTGCAACATAATGTACCAAACTGGCTACTTTGTGTTTGGAATGTTACTGAATTAAGAAATTCTTGGTACTTATTGATGCTAGAGCTTAAACTTTTAAGTCACATATTTTTTGTTGATGCAAGTCGTGTAATTTGCCTAAGATACCATCATATCTTATTTATGACAGAACCATGAGATTATTAAAGTTTATATTAAAAGCATGTGTTTAGTTGGCGCACTTACTTTCATTTGGCATGTCTTCATTCACTCTCTGGTTTTTCTGTGGTTGCAATCAAGAAGTTCTTCCTTTTATTGAGTTATTTTAGGTCCATAAATTTATTGGGGGAATTTCTTATACATTCTTTCAACTAAACTTGCTTCCCGTGTACCTATTTTTAATCTACTTACTATTAGCCCTTTTTTCCTCCAGACCTTCCTCCATAACTCAAAACTAGAGGTGAATCTTAATGCTCATATCTGAGTGTTGAAGATCACGCTATTTAACTGATATCTAGCTTATTCTATATAAGGTAGATACCATCTGATGATAATTTCTTTCTTCAAACATAAAATTTATATAACGAATTGCAAATGTGGTTCTTGGCTTTACCTTTGTTATGCATGTACATTAATTGTTATTTCAATCTCTGTTTGTTTTGTTCTTCTTGTTGCTTCATTTTGTATGACAACTTTTTTAGTTGTATATATATTAATGGTGGTGTGTTCTTTCAATCTTCATTCCAGTGGCATACAAAGTAGGAAAGAAGAAGCCAGCTGAGCTTAGGTTGCTTCATCAAACACTTTTTGGAAGAGTTGGAAAGGTGAATCAATTATAGAGAATTTTATTATCTCTATCATATATTTTCTGGATGTTTATTCATTTTTAAAGGACATGAGTAAACTTGAATCTATAAAATGTTTATCATCATTGGATAAATAACAATTTGTTTCATGAATGTTGGTATCTCTTAGATAATGTACTTCATATCAATGTTGAAAATAATGATAACGTATATAACATATATTCTCTATCTCACCCGACCCAACGTAACCATTCTGGTACCTCTTAGGTGCTTTGTTAGGTACAGAGCTCTTTGTAAAATTAGTAGAGCGGGGAAAGATCTTGTGTTGCAGGGTTCACTTTTCATCTGTAGAACAACCCTTCCCAGAGCACCTTTCTGCCCAGAGCATCATGGAACTAGGAGATCACTCCAAAGATGCCCTTGGCATCAAGGGTTAGAGACCGACTATAAACCTTGTTCAGTAAGTGGAATGCATTAATTGTCTACTCTCCAGTTGGCCAGTAAGTTCGGAGAAAGGACAATAACTTGTTCTTAGAATAAAATCGGCATTATTAATACAAAAAACGTAATGCTCTGCCTCGAAAGTCATGTAGTGTAGCAGAACATAGATTACTTGTTTTGCCACTATTTTAATTTAAAACTAATACAAAAATATCGATAATAATTATAATCAATTGGAAAATAGATATCAAATATTAGAAATTCGCATTTCTTGATAAAAATTTAAAATTTAATTCTAGACATATTAATTTAGTAACAAGTGTCATTATAAATGTGTAAATATATTATCACAAATTTACATATCTCATTCCAAAATTTCATACTGCAATCTGCATAAATCTTACATTACACAATCACAAGTATATCATGACTTTGAAAAAAAGCTATCAAGCTTAACATCAATTTAAGAGTGAACATTGAAGTACATTAAGTCTTAAACAAAGCAAAAGAAAATACTTTCAAGTCTACTATAAATTATATTGATGTAGGGTGAGTTATAATTGAAATAGCATGTGTTATACTGAGATAGTGTACTCTATTTCGTAATAACAGAGTAACGATGTATTTGTGTTATTTTAAATGCTACTTAACATTAAGGTTTATTAAGTTACATAGGGCAAAATAACAAGTTATGTAATGCATTTATTTCAACACTGCTTCGTATGATCCCATGTTGGGCTGCTTTTAGTACTGATGTTCATCCTTTAGGCTTGTTTATCAAAACAAGGTATCTTGGGAGCAAAGGGAAACTTCATGTACCTGTTGCTATGTTCACTCCAGTGGGTATAATTTTACAATATATTTCCAAACAAATAATTGCTAATGGCTACAGATGGAAGTAAACTATCTTACTATCAAGTTGAGTTGACTCCCACATTGCTTTGAGGGCGAAGAGTATTGAAGGCTTCGGAGTTTCTTAAGAAGTGGGAGTATAAAATACAAGTTAAGTTTATTTGATGGTAATATGGTGCTGAGGGTTTGAAAGGTTCTCCAAAATGGTTGGCATCCTAGATCTCAATTCTCAGATTGGAACAATGATGTTCTGTTACCAACTACAACAACAACAACAATGAAGCCTTTGTCCCAAATGTTTGGGGTTCGCTACATGAATCCTAGTCTTCCATTCCGTTCTATTATGGGCCATCTCCTCTGATTTTCTGTTACCAAGTAAACCGCAAACTTCCCACCCCTTTTATAATTCAATATAAATGACAATGTTCGTGAACTAAGTTTACGAGACAGTAATTGATGAAAGTTTGTGTTTCACAATACAATTCTCTTACTTCTGTCACGGTTGCATCGTTAAGGTATATAACCTTTGGTTATATATAATACTATAATACATATATTGGTCACTTGGATGGGAAAAGCTTATTTTTAGGTTACCCAGTCCATACTACAAGTTTGGCTTTGTAACGATGACACCTATAATCCCTGTGATAGTTAGAATGTGTTTGTACACAACAGAGGTGATGCCAAGTATTTTAGAATTAATAAAAAATGGAAAAAAAAACAAGTAGTTGCTTTCAGTGAAAGCAATTGATATAGTGCATTTTCACTTCTATTTCATATGATTTATGATCTCTTAGCTGCTGGCACTAGGACTTGACGAGTGAGTGGGAAACCTAAGTATTAGTACTCTCTCTTGATTGTCTCATTATTGAACATTGTTCATTATACAGATGTGTATAGGAAGTTTATCTGGCAGATAATGTGCATTTTTAAGGGGAAAAAACTGGAAAAAGTGAAAAATATGAAGGATCTTTAATCCTAATATAATATATTAAATAGCCCATTTCACTTGCCTAATCCTAGTTGGGAAGGAAAATGAGCACCATTCAATCCATCGCTTTCCTAAAGCCCAAACTAAGGAAGAAATGGAAATGCCAATCACTTTTTTCTAGCTTTCCATTTCCTTTTACTTGGCAGTTGCCACTTTCTGCTTGCCAATTCTCAAATGAATTTACATCTTCATTTTAGTGGTCTTTGAGCTTTAAGTTTTCTTCTGATATTTATTTGAAATTTGTAACCATGGATTAAAAAAACTTAGAAGCATTTTAACCTTGATTCAGCATTGATGGACATGTTAGGAACATTTGTAACAGCAAAATTTAGCAAGCAGCACGTGCTAGGTTACATATGCAGAAATCTCCTCCTTAAATGATATCATGTTACCCACACTGTGTTTGATGTTCGCATTGACAGTGTTTGATGGGTGTCTAGATTTTGGAGGGATGATGAATAGAGAGTAGTAGGATTTATTGTCTCATACTGAGAAGAGACTCGAAGGAGCTTAACTGTCTGGAGGGTGGGTGTGATTGATAGATGGAGTTCTATACATTTGAGGTGGACTATGACGAAGAAGATAATTATGGTTACATTTCAATGTGTATCCAGCTTATTGTGAGGAATACTAACACTCGAGGCCTGAGTATGGTTTTATTGTGGAAGTTTCTTGCCACTTCTTGTAAGTGCTCAAATTTTCTACAGTGCTTGATGTATAATTAATTTTAGGGTTTGTAAGCTTTAAACTGTTTATTGGCACTGGTTTATTCTAGATGTGTACTTAGAAATCCTAAATGTACATGCAATATTTAGAGTGAGAGAAGCTGATTTATGATAATTGTACGCTTTTCTTTATTTATTTTTTGGTGCTCTAGATAAGCTAGGTGTCACTCATATAGATGCATTTGGCTATGAGATATTAGAGTTATGCAACTTTAAGTTGCTATACACATAGCTGGAATTGTATCCTTTCAGTCCAGATTTAACTTGAGGTCAGAATTACAATAAACTCTTTTGATATCTTCAGATTTGCTATTAATGTAGTTTTTTTAATTAATCTTTCACTTTTTCTTAACTTGAAATTTCTCACTACTAGTACATCATTGTTGTCAAGGCATGAGCGACAGGGCACCTCAGTGCCTCATTTTCACATTTTTTTAGACAAGATTCGAGAAAAATGTGTTTAACAATAATGTACCAGAAAGATGCATACTGAAATGATGTAGAGACGAAGACACCACTCTTTATTAGCAAGTAACATAATTCCTTCGCCCTCAGCTTCTCCTCTGCCAAAAATCTTGTTCCTTCATGTTTCTTACATTGTTCCACTTCTTTCACTGTTCAGTAGTTGCATTTACTTCCACTGCCAGTTAGCCCACTGGATGTGAAAGTTGCGCAGGAAGAAGAGCCTGGGTGAGAAGTAGAGGAAGAACAGAGTAACAAGAATAAGGAGAGCAAGACTAACTAGAGAATAAGTAGATGACAAAGGAAGAATTCTGAGAAAAGAATATCAAGAAGACAAAAGAAAAAGGTGACCCAGAAGATAAGAAATGGCTGAGAAGAAGGTTAAGACCAAGAAGTGACATAGGTAGTAGTTTGTAATGTTAAAGATGCTATCGAGGTGTTTATAAGTAGATATTTCTGTATAAGGCATTTGTCCATAAAGTGGATGAAGTCTAGTGTATTTATTTGTTCTCAGAGAAGAGCTTGGGTGAGAAGAAGGGTAGAACCAAGAAGAAAGGAAGTGGAAGAAATGATTGAGAAGAAGGTGAAGACCAAGAAGTGACCTAGGTAGTGGTTTGTATCATTAAACATGTTATCAAGGTGTTTATAAGTAGATATTTCTGTATAGGCATTTGTCCATAAGGTGGATGAAGTCTAGTGTATTTATTTGTTCTCAGAGAAGAGCTGGGGTGAGAAGAAGAGGAAAACCAAGAAGAAAGGAAGTAGAAGGCATTGGAAGAATTGAATGGCAATAATAAGGAGAATGAAGAAGACTAAGTAGAGAATAAGTAGAAGACAGAGGGAAAATACTTAGAAAAGAATATGAAGTAGACATGAAAAAGATGCTGATAAGAGAACAAATGATTGAGAAGAGGGTGAAGACCGAGAATTGTCAGAGGTAGCCTTTTATAAAGTTTAGCACATTATCAAGGTGTTCATAAGTAGATATTCTTTATAAAACATTTGTCCATAGAGTAGGTTAATGTCTAGTGTGTTTAGTTCTTGAATTTTGGTTAATACCCAAAGACATGAGCTTCCAGTTTATACCTGCAATCAGTTTATGCCTGAAACCATTTAGGCACCCGTGCCTTGTGCCTTGTGTACTCACTTGAGAGTTTCTGTGACACTATGCAATTTCATGCAGCACCACAAGGTCGAACGAGTCACACGAACATCGGTCCCTTGCCTCAGGCGCATGCAAATTCTATTGACACCCTCATTACATTGTAGTGCTTGGGTCTTTTAATTATAATTAATTCCTGAACTATTTTTTCCTTGGTTATTTTAGATTAGATATTAATTTGATATGGTTTTATTCTGTTCTCACCCCCTATTTATATGGAGATTTGATATTTCTTTTCTTTTGCAGGCGATTAATTATAAAACTCACATTCTCCAATTCTCTGGGTTTGTTTGGCATGAGAGTGAGGTAAAGGCCTTTTTTCAAGGCCCTAAGTAAACTGAAAGCATTCTATACTTTGGAGATCCTTATTACATTTTGTATGTCACTATATTTGCACACCTCATGTATTTTGTTGATTCCAGAAATAATTAGCAACTAACTTGTTTGCAGGACAAACAAAAGACCAGAGTAAAGGAAAAACTTGATAAATATGTGAAAGATACATTACTGGATTTCTGTGATTTATTTGATATACCCGTGTTGAAAGCCAAGTCTAACGCAAGGAAGGTTTGCTGATTTAAATTCTCTTACATTTACCTGTATATTTTACACCTGGATTTGGTGGTTTTGCAAGTTTATGTTTATGCCTTATAGGTTGGAATGTGCTAGCAGGAGGAGCTAGTTGCAATGTTACTGGACTTTATGGTAGCACCTCATGCTACAACGGATGTTATACTTTCTGAGAAAGAGCAGGTTTACCTTCAAGGATAAAAATCTTTTTTCTAAGATGATATTATACATCATGAAGTATGACTTATCATCATTTGTACCTTCAATTATACCAGTCAGCGAAATCTAAGAAAAGGAAGAGAGGAGCTAAGGAGAGTGGATCAAAAATCTCTGGAGGATTTTCGGGAAAGCAGTCAAAGAAGGTATGATTTTCAACTTAAAAGTCATATTCAGTTGGCATTTTATATCTTTGTACTCTTATATTGTCTGACCTATTATTCAAATAATGTTCTGCGTACATACCTCGTTTGTACCTTCTTTCCAATTTTCCTCGTTGGTCACATTTCATGCCCTTCCTTTGTATATAGTTCTTCAGATAGCATCTCTTCACCATTTTCTTTGCTTGACTGTAGGTAGACTGTGGATTGTAAATTTCTCAGGCACTCTCAGCGATCTTTATACGAGGAAAGTTAGTTGATAGGTCAATAGAGTTTATATAAAGCATATTTTAGATCGCGCACTTTGGGTATAGTGGAGTGTTCTGACATCCATTACACTGCAAGTGCACTTTATTGCATGAACTTACTGCAGGACAATAAGATGGAATGCCCCTAAACTGACCTACCTTTTAGATTTTACATGCAGTTCCCCTATGTAATCAATTTAAATGACCGCTGGTTAAAAAAAGTTGATCTTTTGGTAAAACCTTATTTCAGCGTTTATCTTGCTTAATCATGTTCACTTTTTTGACGGTAAGGGGCATATATGATGATGATGAAGACAATAATACTTGTGGAAGGGCCTATTGATTTACTTATTCAAGTGTGTACTTGTTGAATCACCTAAACATGTAGTAGCTCTAATACTGCAGGAAACTAAGAGCACAGATACACCAAGAACAAAAGGGAAGACTACACATGACAGAAAGGAGGAAGAAGAAGAAGATGATGAAAATGGTGTTCCTTCTGAGGATGATTCATCTGAAAATTCTGAGAGCAAGGAGAAAGAATTTGACTCTGGAAAAACACCAGAAGATGACAAGGACGGTCGTGAATCTGGAAAGGGAAGGCAGGAGATGAAATCTCCAAAAAAGGGTGGCTCTTCCAGTACAAAGAAGCTGAAGGTGTCTGATACTTCAAAAGAGATTTCTTCTCCCACAACTGCAAAGAGTCCTAATAGCCCACCATCTTCCAAACAGCCAAAAAATTCCAAACACTCAAAAGACAGGAATAAAACCAATGACAAAACAAAAACTGCTTCTAAGACGGTCCTAAGGAAGCACAAAGAGGTTGAGCGACCTGCAAAGAAAGCAGTTACTTCTAAAACAGATCCAAAGGAGAAGGCATCAGGTATGCCTTCAAATCATATGATGTTTTTTTATATTTTGAAAGGAAAAGGTAGCGCCTTAATAATATCCAGCAATGCATTTATTATCTGGGATAGGTTGTATATTCTTTTTAGTAGTTTTATTGTTACATGCATGACTCTTTGTAAGCTTGTCGCTCCATGATATCATACTCACAATGGAGTTACTATTATCAAAATGTCGTATATTTCATTCGGTTTTTGTAATATCAAAGTGTTAGTAAAAAAAACAATGGATAACATCCTTGGTATCAGCTAAATAAATACTTTTTCTATATTCAGCTATTAAGACCCATCTCCTCTGTTGGGTAGCTGGGTAACTGACATATATTCTTTAGGATCATTTCAAAGAGGTCTTGTGAAATTCTATTACCAGAATCAGCATTGTACTTATCATAGACCTCGTCCATTTTCCTGGCCGAATACCATGCACCGGCAGTGGAAGTTTGAAAGATCAAGACATGGACTTTAGCACTATTCACATCACGTGAGGGACTGGATGTTCATTGAGTTGCAACCACATCAGTTTTGGTACATAACGGTTTATGGAGCTGTCCTACATAGATGTGTGAACTGCAGATTTGTGTCCCACTACGAATTGAAACTGTATTATTTGCTTCTCATGATTCTGGGCAAAGGCACATGACATGTAACGGCATCTGAGCTTTCATGCATAGATTCTTAACCTTATATGCTCTGTTGCATTTTCACAAACACCTGCACGAAACCATCATAAGCTGATATTTCTATAATTTTCCACTCTGAGATCAGGTAGCACTTTCATTTTTATGTTGAATTTCTTTAAAAATTTGCATATTGGCCAAGGTGTTTGACATTTTTTATTTGTATCCATCTGGCATTATTTTTTTGTAAGCAACTATGGTTCCTAACTAATCATAATAAAGACGGGCTAAGTAGAATCACACTGGTTCAGTAGAATCATGTAAAAGGATGTGTAGAGTGAGTATTTAGCTGCATTTTCCCCCATTGAGACATGTAGAATAAAACTCAAGTTTAATGAAAAAGCAAGTATGATTTCTTAGGTGCTGGTCATTAAAAGCCTAACAGGTACACCATCCAGGAATTTAGCTCGTGTCTTCTTTCTCCTGCATGTGCAGTTAATGTGCATGTATTCAGGAAGGGAGGTTTTTTTTTTCCTTTTTTTTCCTTTTTTTCCCTCCTGGTTTAGAATAAAATAAAAAGTCTTAATTAAAGCAGTTAATATTTTCAAACATTTCACACAAAAGTACAGAAAACTACATTCATGCATGTACGTGCATTTGCACATCAACATTTGGAGAATGTTAGTGTATAACTATGAAGTACGAATAATTTGAACACTAAATGATTAGTAGATAAATATTAATAGATAAATATCTTAATGTCAGAATATTAAGAAAATGAATTCAATATTTACAGTAAGCAATGGGTCTAACATAGGATGAAGATGGGAGGTAATATTCTGACTTTTGTTATTGCCGAAAAGTTCGTTCATATATTTAAAATTTAACCTTACATCTCAGCGAGCCTCCATTGGCCTTAGGGAAAGCTGACCAATCATTATGGGAAGATCTGGTCACAACAAGTAGTGAGCAAATTTTTTGTTTCGTCTTCTGGACATAATATCTTAGACTTTTCCTCCTTGTTTCTTCGTTTTGTTGGAATCAGCAAATTTTCTATTGCACCTTCTAGCCATATTAAAGCTAGGTTTTTCCTCTTTTTCTCACCATTGTCTGTCCTTTAAGTCAGTCTCATTCTCTGACCCTTCATGATAATGTTGTACATCCTTTTTGAAGAACCCCTTTGTTTTTTGGACAATGATAATTGTACTCCATACCCAAATGACTTTTGCACTAGAATTTATGAGCTACCAAGGACCCCATACTTTTGTTTCCTGCAGTACAAATGCGCTTTGTGGCTTGTCGAACAATTATCTTTTTCCCTTTTTTTGGATACTTATCGTACATAAATTGCATTATTAAAAAATGCTCATGAATTACGTGAAGGAAATAGATTGTGTATGTGGTAGATTGTGTAGGTTGTCAAGCCCTGGTGTATGTGGTAGATTGTGTAGGTTGTCAAGCCCTGGGCCCACGGGCCCGTTGGCACGTGCAAGCTGTGGGATCCATCAAGAGCAACTCGATTTGGCTTAAATCCATCGTCAAAATGCTAGCACTAGTTGTTCTTGGGTACTAGGCTTCTTTATTTAAGTCACTAACATTTCTTCACACTTCTCCATGTGGGATTAAAGTGGGGGTGTCACAATCACCCCACCTTACAAAGACGACGTCTTGGTCGTCATGATATGACAATTGGCACATCCCAGTATCACTATCAGGCGATGCGGAGGCGATGTGGACTCTAGAGGTGGTTCCTACCGCATTCACACGGTGTAGCACTTTGCCCCATATAGCACTTAGCTCCTCACTTCCGGCTGGCGACTGCTCTAATACCATTTTGTCATGCCCTGGGCCTATGGGCTCGTTGACACGTGCAAGCCGTGGGACCCACAAAAAGTAACTCGATGTTGGCTTAAATTTACTGTCAAAATGCTAGCACTAGTTGTTCTTGGGCTTCTCTATTTAAGCCACTAACATTTCTTCACACTAGTCCATGTGAGACTAAAGTGGGGGTGTCACAATATATTTGTCACGCCCCGGGCCCATGGGCTCGTTGGCCCGTGCAAGCTGTGAGACTCACCAAGAGCAACTCGATGTTGGTTTAACGAGCCCACATATTTTTGGGCATTAGGTTTTTCTATTTAAGTTACTAACATGTCTTCACACTAGTTCATGTGGGACTAAAGTGAGGGTGTCACATAGGTGGTCCTGTTCCTAAATGAAAATTAGGTGTCTGTAGCAGGCTGAGGCAGATACTATGGTGTCTGCATGAATGCAGTATGGTTTTTGTGAACAGCCTGGGTATGTGGTACTTGATGGGCTTAGTGCTTAACGGGGTTGTGTAAGAGGCACGACTAGTGGATAAGCTTGATTAATTGGCAACAACCCCCCCACCCCCCCCCCCCCACAATCCCCTGGGGGCACACTATTAAGGCCTTGGTGCTGGGCTTCCAATTTTGGAATTAAGGTATTGACTGAACCGAGTACTTGTATCCTCAGGGTTTTAGTTTCAGTTTTTTTTTGCCAGCCCTGCATTAACAGCCTAACTTGTTACTTTTCGTCTTGCTTAACTATGTTTTTTGTATAATTTCCTTCAGTAGGAAATAATATGTACACATTCACATGAAATTGTTAGTTGCATCCTCATTTTTTCTGATGATTCTTCTGGAGCATAACGAGTATTACCTGCATGAAGTTATCTGTCCATGCAATGAGGTAAGAGATGTAAGATCTTAGCATCTACGTAAACTACATCTGTAAATTTGTGACATCCTACGTTCCCACGGAGACCTTTTTCCAAACAGCATAAAAAGTTAACTGTTTTTGCATAATCTGTAATAATCTTTCTTATTCAACTTTTATACTCCTTTAAGCATGTTATACCAGTTTTCAAACTCATATGACAAAAATAGCATCCTTGAGGAATTTAGGATCTGGCTTATGCATATCAAAAGGAAGAACGAAGCCGAGTTGTCAAAAACTATTGCTTAAGATCTTGATATGCACATTGTGATTGCACGATATGAGGTGAACTGTTATCAGAATTAAATATCAGCAAGAAGCTTATTCCTTAATTTCCTTCGCGTCCAGAGATGAAACTATTTTCCCTCGTTTTGTTTTTTAGTTATTTTTCCACATGTGCTAGAACTGTCTTTTGGGCTGTCTTCTGCGCTATATGGTCTAGTTATGTTCGTTGTTTGTTGCTCGTTTGATGGCACTTCGAAATCCGAATCTACCACAAACAGCAGAGTAAGTTTTGTTTGGATTAGTAAGTTGGAAGTGCTATATTAAACATCTTTAGAGAGACTGAAAGGCGGTATCCTATGGCAAAAAAATTCCAGACGTGCTTGCCTACCTCTAATCAAGAAAAGGGTAAATATCAGATAAAGATTGTTATGGGCCAGCGATCAGATATTTCTGAGACCTGATTGCAACTTTCTAATATCCTCCAATTATTTAGGTCACAATTACTGGAGTAATAAACTCATTAATGCTAAGTCTGACGCATTACATACTATATTCATTTAACTTGTGAAAGAGTGATGTGTTTTTGTGGAGGATTTTTAATTTTGGCACGTGGCTCTCCAATAACCCGCAGTTAGGCTGAGTCTGACTAACCAATCCATGTTCTATTCATGTAGTTGTATTAAAAGGAACAATGGGGAAGACACAAGTGGAAAATTGTTATTTTCCATCATATGGGTTGGCTATTACCTTAGACTGATCCTATTCTGAAGCTTGTCTGTTTATCTGTTTTAGGTAAAAAGGCGGCTTTAGGGAAAGCTAAATCGAAAAAGTCCGGGGAGACTGGTCCAAGCAAGGAAGAACTGAGGAAGACTATTTGTGAGATCCTGAATAAAGTGGATTTCAACACGGTGGGTTCACGCAACTGCATACTATTGAACTCCATAATTAAAAGTGATTTACATCTTAAAGAGTTGTTAGCACTCTATGTTTGCACGTTACAATGTGCCGCCTTATGCATTTTTGTTAACCGTGCATGTTTTCTATTTCAGGCTACCTTCACCGATATTCTCAAGGAACTTGGTAGGTCCTATTATTCATAATTTTATTTTGTTTCAGAAATTTTGGCTTTTATTCTTACATCTATCGGCCAACCTCAGCGAGCCTTTATGGAATTGATTTGACTCCGAGAAAAGCTTCTATTAAACTAATGATCCAAGAAGAGCTGACCAAACTAGCTGAAGAGGATGAAGATGAGGATGACGAGGAGGAAGAAGAAAGTGATGGCAAATAGGATGCGACTCGTTTTAAGACCTAGGGTACGTGGTCGAAGATTGGTCCAGTATACAACAAATGGTTTTGAGATCTCTTTTTTTTCGTTCGAAATGTAGCCCCTATAACAGCATATCTGATACTCCCAGCATTGGGTTACGTAGTTGCAGCAGCATTATCAGTAGCAATTGCTACTATATGAGTTTCCACCAGGCTAGTCCTGACTTTTTTTGGCCCATAGCTTAGTGCCTAGTGTTCTTGTTGTAGCTGTTTAACACAGTTATTAAATCACAAACAATATCATACTACTGTGTAGTACTGTGCTGACCAACTGAATGTAAGCCAAAATTTTGGCATTTCTTTTTGTTTCTCAAGCGATAGTTACTTGTGTAGAGCCTTTTAAAAGGCAACGTGTTGTTTTGTGTTTGCTAATCAACATGCTTCTTACTTTAACCGACTATGATGCATTTGTTTGTGAAAAGGTTGGGTGATTGTTAAACGTCGTATTTGAAGTATGGAGCCATTCGTGGAGGGTATGTTTTGTTTATTTGGTGGAAGTTGCTTGTGTTGTCTGGGATTTTTCCGAGTACTAATATACTTGAATGCAGGTAACTGCTTATGGACTAGTTACTGAGTTGCCAGTCTATTGTTGTTGCTCGAGTTGGTGAGCAGTAGTTTTAACGTATTCTTTGATATCTCGTAACGCTAAATTTGCTTGCTACTGCTGGATGCCTACAAAGGCATCTTCTTGCGGGACATAAATTATTGTATTGAAAGCCATACCATCAACGGTTATAACGCGTGGGGCGCTCGGTGTTTCGTACTACATTTGATTACAAGATGAACCACCTTTTTTCCTCATCAATTTAGGACACTGTAATTGAAAATCAAGCTGCTAGGATATGCAAAAAACCAAGTTGCCGGGATTTGCGAAGCAGGAATCCTGTCAATGGCTCTGTACAGTGCAGATTCTGATCCATATAGATGCTATGATCCATATAGATGACGGATAGAGGGGACAGCTTTGACATTTCACCGTCTCCTGCGTGGCTCAAATTACCGGATTAGAGTTTTCTGATAAAGATTTCTACTCGGAATTGCATGACATATAATTAGATGCAAGCACTTTCTTTCCCCGGGAAATGGCTAAAAAATCATAATAATAAATCGAAATTGGATATTCATTAATGTCATATATGTGAAAAATGCTTGCAACACGTTTGATCCATAATATCTGAATATCATTTTGATAATATTGCGAGGGTTATTAGCACATGTACCGCGGTTTTATTACCAACCCTGTTGTTTTATTATTGCATATAGACCCCTTGGGATCCTTCAACTCTTCTCTCCACGACAATATCGCCAAAATTTCACCGAAAGCAAACTGATACATCCGACATAGTAATTACGAACATAGTAATCTAGTACCCACTTGCACCCCAATTAAATATGCAAATTAAACACATTGCAACATTATATATAGGACAAATTTTCAATTTAGACCTCTTTAGAAACTTATTTGCACAAAACGACCTATTTCGAAAATATTTATCAAATTCGACTCGGTTTCAACGAATTAGCTGAAACTGGGTCGAATTTGGCGAAAAAAACTTCACGGGACTTGAAGTCTCGTGAAGCTTATAACTTCACGAGATTTCAAATCCCTTTAATTTCAGGTTGAAATTCCCGTGAAGTAGCTTTAACCGTCTTTCTTGAATTCTCCTACACTGCCTGGCTAACAAACCAGCTTGATATCAAAGAAAATATCTTTTTTTCTCACCTGAACCAAGCGGACGGCAAAGGCAGGCCTATTTGTGGGATGACGCACCAGCTCTAGCAATCTCTTGTGCATGAGCACATCCTCCGCTCTCTCCACGTTCACATCCATCACATATTTAAATAATCAAGAATAATCAATCAATCAATGCAAAAATCCTCGAAAAAACCTCGAGATCAAGAGGTCGGCATTAACCTCGTAGGAAGGCGATTGAAGTGGGCCCAGAGGTCGTCATTGAATGACGGCGGCTGCGCCTCCAGCAAGCTAGAAGCCAGAGTCCCTGAGGCAACGGAGGACCTTGTTGAAGACGTCGAGCTTGTGGCGGTGCTGCTGTTGCTGGCGGCTGATGTTGCTCGAGAGGAGGGAGGAAGAGTCGATCGCTTTGCTGCTGCAACTGTCGGTGGAGTCCTCAATCGCCATTGACGATAGAAGATCTCGACCTTGATCTTTAGATTGAGAATGAAGGGGTTCTCTTTCTAGGGTTTTTATTTTATCTTTTCTTTTTTTCCCATCCTAACTTATTAAGCGAAAGGGATTTCACGTGAGAGGGGATCAAATTGAAAAGAGGGAAGTGAGGGGAAACGAAGAAACATACTAAATTTCAACCTGAAACTTCACGGGGCTTAAAGTCCCGTGAAGTTATAAGCTTCATTTTTGACATGCTCCTAATCAAGTTGGTTATGGGGGCTTAAATTTCCCGTGAAGTTTTTTAAGTTTTTTTCGCCAGATTTGATCCACTTTCAACCAGTTGGCTAAAACTTAATCGAATTTGATAAATATTTTCAAAATAGATCGTTTTGACAAATAAGTTTCTAAACAAGTCATTTTTTAAAATTTGTCCATACATATAATACAGTACAACCGTATAATTCCACTCACCTGTAAACTTACCATGAAGAACGCAGAATTAGTGAGATTATGCCAACAAAATAAGACCCATCAATCATCAACAATCATATCATACAACATTTGAACTTACACTTGATGCCTCCCCAATCACAGCACCCAGACACTAGGAACCAATATTCTTAACATCATAATCTACACCAATGTCACACATCCCTACTCCTATGTCATATAACCAAATTACCAAGAATAACTCTAAATTTCATCAAGAGACCAACACAAAGAGACCAACTAAAGGGAAAGATGATACAAAAGAAGAAAAGACATCATATTATATCTGATATAGCACATAATAAACATTATACTCTCCCTTGCCTCCCAATCCCCCCTGAAGATGATGAAGAATTACCACCACCTCCTCCTCCTCCTCCTCCACTTCCAAAGCTACCCTGATGTTGATACATCTGCTGCCCCATCATCATCATCCCTCCTCCACCACCACCATACATCCCACCTCCCCCTCCATATCCACCCCCGTTGTTCCCCATATTTACAACACCACCCCCACCCTCCTTCGATTGAGAAGACGAAGAACCTGCAGCATTGCTCCCTTTCTCACCCTCCAATTCTCTGTATTTCTGCAGGTAAACTTTCAGAGGCTCTACATACTCTTCAAACCCTAACGTTGTCATTGCCCATAGAAGATCATCCCCGTTGATCGTCTTCCTTTTCTCCCTCTGGCATTTATCAGAGGCCTCGCCAGTGATGAAGCTGATGAATTCAGAGACACACTCTTGGACTGTTTCCTTGGCGTCCTTCGAGATCTTGGCATTTGCAGGGAGGGCCTTCTTCATGATTCTGCTCACGTTTGCGATCGGGAGGAACCGGTCTTGCTCTCTCGGGGATGAGAAGTCACTGTTCCCTCCAGCATTGTGGCCTCCGGATTCATTGTCGGAATCCGCCATGGATTGGAACCTCCTCAACTGCTGGAATTGGCTTTTTTTTTTTTAAGTTGGAGCTTACGAGGAATATGGAGATGAGACGTTGAGATCTTTGCGCAAATTTCAAGGATTAGGAACAAATAAAGCTATCTATTGAGGTTTTACAGTTGAAACTAAATATAATTAGGCACTTAAAGATTATGGTATGCAAGGGTAAAAGAGAACGGTATTCTAAGGACAAAATCAACAAAGAACCCAACTTTACTGAGATTCCAGCAACATTTTGATTTTTGATACTTCAAATAAAACCCAGTCAAGAACTGCCCAGCTGCTCTTAGGGTTTCAACGGAACAGGGTTGTAGAAGAATCTGTTCCCTATATCATAGCCAATCATCAAAAGATCCGACCTTTATACAAAATTTAGCAAGATTCACAGGAGCAAAACAAAACCCAGGTAGAAACTTGAAAGTTCCCAAGGCGTTTACAGAAACAGCCAATCACGAGTACTTAGGGTTTCAACGACCAAAGGAGAGCATGAATTCGAGAATTAAAAAAACCCAAAAATTTTACCTCAATCAGAGTTCCCCAAAACAGTATCAACTAGGGTTTTCCATCTCAATCCCTCTCTCTCTATCAATTGATAATCCAGAAGAAAAAAAATGTGGATAAAAAAATTAGGGTCTGAGCTGGGAGGAGGAAGAAGAGGGGAGAGGGGATGCGGGGCGAGTTCGTAGGATAAGAGTGTCCTAATATGGGAGAAGAGTGACGCGTGGAGGAATTTGGGCCTTTTGTTATATCGATAAGTATGGGCCATGTGGCTCATTTTGGGCCGTTGATTCTGTAGGTGCCGACGACAATGATTTGCTGTAGACTGTAGTTGGTGGGAGTGGGACCCGCGTCCTCCTGTAGCCGGTAACTACATAATTGCTTTCTTAATTCTTATATACCCCTTTTCAAAATAAATAAAAAATAAAAAAAATAAAAAAATCCTTATATACTCCTGCTTTATTAACTTCTGATTACCTTATGTAAATCAGGGCAAATTACACTTAGGGCCTGTTTGTTTCGCAAAAAAATGCAGAAAGTGGGGGAAAGTGGGGAAAAGGAAAATAATTTTTGATGTTTTCCTCCACTTTCAGAGGTTTGGTTCGTCAAAGCTATAAAAGAAAGTGGGGGAAAGTATGAGCTGTCACTATATTATTGGTTGATATGAGTAATTTTTGATGTTTTCCTCCACTTTCCTTGTTTTGATTTTTTTCTTGTGTTTGGTTCATTCTTAAAGGTGGGGGAAAATAGATGAGATGAGATGAGATGAGATGAGATGAGTTGTCACCATATTATTGGATGATGAGATGATGTGACTTTTCCTTTGTAATCCTTATTTTTTTGGAGGAAAGTGATGGAAGGAAATTTTAATGATATGTGATGAGTTATCACCATATTATTGGATGATATGAGTAATTTTTAAAGATGATAGAAAATGAAGAAAAGTGGGGGAAAGTGAGTTAGATGAGTTGATTGATGTGACTCATTTCTTGTGTTTTGTTTATTTTAAAAGTATGAAATGAGATATGGTGGGATGAGTTGTCACAATATTATTGGAGGAAAGTGGAGAAAGTGAAGAAAAGTGGGTTTTGGAAAGTGGAGGAAAGTGAAAAAGTGAAGGAAATTGGGTTTTGGAAAGTGGAGGAAAGTAAACAAACAGGCCCTTACATACTCTATCTATTGTTTGTCCAATGTTGAACGTAAATACCCTTATTTGTAAATAGCTCCACATAAATATATTTCTAAATGTTGCACTTTAGTACTTTTGATTATGCATACGTGAGAAATTCTCCCTGAAAATTCCCATGCGAGATTCACATACTATTCTCAAAATATTTCAGCTCTTATTTTTGTCAAACCTATTATTAAACCAATCAAAATTCTATTTTAAACCTACCTTAATGCTATCTTAAAAAATAATTTTGATAGAGCATCTTTCATTTTCAACTGCACAATCCTAATAATAGATTTAATATAAACATAAGGGCTAAAATATTCTAACAATAGCATGTTGGTGTCGCGTGAGAAAATTCTCAGATTGCATAGCTAAGGGTATTAAAGCACAACTTTTAAAAACTTTAAGGTATTTAAGTATAGCCGTTTACACCTGAAGGTATAGTATGCAACGTAAGGTAAACTATAGAGTATTTAAGTATAATTTACCCTGAATCATATAGTGACTAAGAAAAAAAAGTCTTATACTTATATATCCACATTTATTTTAATCAAAATTAAAAAACTGCTTAGGAACTCGTAGTTAGCAAGATTCATATCTAGCTGCTCTTATACCATGTCGAAGGGCCGAGTTATTGTTTAACGCTCTAAAATTATGATGAGAATTCAGAGTTATAATTAATATTCTAACGATTGTTTGTGATCATGAACTATATGTCTTGTTCTAAATTTATATCATAGCACATAGGGTCCCTGCGCTCAAAAAAAAAAAAAAAAAACAACAACAACAGCACTCATGTTTGCACCTATCCGAGAGCTTATGATCAATAGAGAGACCTCATAAAACCCTTTTGATCAATTTCAGATACAAGCTTTTTCGGTTGGAAATCTTAAGGCAATAGTGAGTGACACGGGTCGGAGGACAAGAACCACGTTTATGTGTACTTTTCTATTCGCCCAAATGGTGCTCATGCTTGTATATGTGATGAGGCATGTGCTAATCTTTAGAATCGTCCACGCTTATAAAAACGAGACATGCTCTCCTCGCTAGGTTACATAACTGTAGCATGCGTGGTTTAGTTTTCTTCCCTCTGAGACCCAGGGAAGAAAGATAGTAATTATGGAGCTCTCTCAGCTTTACCTTGATTAATTAACTGTGAGTGGTAGAGAAGAAAAGAGGCCACCATGGGGCATTACAAAAGGTATTTTTGTTTATGCAGAGGTCTAGCTAGCGAGGGAGATCAATTTTCATGGACCTATCTTATATTCAAGGGTTAATTGTGGATAAACTCCACTTAGTTACATTCGTGCCTGTAGACCCACTATTGAAGTTTTTTTTGGGTTTTTCTATTACTTTTTTATTTTTTTTGCTCTTTTAAGAGTTAAATGTAAATCCACTATGAGGGTCTATCCGCATTTGGTCAATAGTACATATTATCTATTTACATCAATAGAACTGCAATGGGGTCTATCAACATAAAAATAGGATTCGGATCATTTCCAATAAGGTGATAATGAGAGAGGATTCAATTATCCTAATCCTCAGATTTTACTTCAATTTTAAGAGCTGAGATGAAGCCATGTAGGATGTTATCATTATCTTGAAAGCCATTATTGCCTTCAGAACCACTATTGTTGAAAATAATATTTGCGATATTGAAAGTTCTATGTGCCTTCATCAACATTTTTAAAATTGAAATAGAAGACAAAGATGTAAATTAATTGGACACTCTCTAATTACCATCTAATTGGAGAGGATTCCGATTTAGAAAAATGATGATTAACAATAGGCAAATGTTCATTGCTAAAGTTCACAATTAAGATATTTAGTAAGGTTAAATTTCTAACCTTTTATAAGTGATTAGAATGGGATAATACCAGTTTTGGGCTTTAATTATAGTTGAGAGTATGCCTTTATTGCTTGAAAATTTACGAGAATCAAAAAATTTATGTGCAAAATGATTCTCCTTTTGACTATCGAGAGAAAGATGTGCAAATTTGTCGTTTACTTCATAGTGCCTTTTCCATTCATTTTTCTTGTGCTCCATAGCTTTTGATTGTTGGGGAAGTGGTGGACACAAGATTAAAGAATAAACTTGGAACAACATGAATTTTCTCCCATATTTGCACAACAGCTAGTTGGAATTTCACTTTATTCTTTGAAAAATATCTTAAAATATGGCTTATTCTAAGCAAAGCTTGTTATATATTATATATATATTGCCTAATTGCGTTTATTGAAACCTTAAAACTCTCAAGTCTAGTTACTAACATGAGCATAGCAATTGACCAGAGATAAACCAAGAGTGATGTCAGTCTGATCACGATTAATGCAAAATTTTATATGTCACACGGTATTCAACCACAAAAGTACAAAAATCATACTTTACAAATCAAAGAACCATAACTAAAAATACACAGAAAAAACAACAACAACAAGAAGAACAGACTCAAGCAAAAAGACAGCAAATGGCAACTTGACATTAATATAATTGACGTTAGCCAAGCTGATTAGGGTTAATAAAGCATATGTAACAGCACCTCTACTTGAAGATGAATGCACATAAGAATTATTACCTCGTTTTGTAAGCGGGAATCCAGAAAAGGGAGAATGGACTAAAGAAAGTAATTGAACGAAATTAATGTGGGAATGGAATGCTCGTTTTTTCTCACGTTTGAGTGCAATGTAGAGAATAAGTGGGAATGGACAGCGTTGGAAGTTTTGTAATTTCTTTGATTCTCACGTAAGAGGTAATGCCCATTCTCTTAGGATAATGTCCATGTTGTGCGCAGCGGAAATTTCGGCAGCACCTCCGGTACGCAAGGTACACAACAAGAGATTAGATCACAACGAAATTCTCATTTCACAAAGGAAACAAGAACTGAAAGCAAAATATCTCAACAAAGTGAGATATCAGCTCTTCCTCTCATCAGTTCTAGGACTGACTTGTCGATCGAACCTACAAGCTATTACAAATTACAACAAGACAAACTGTTTTTACGTGGTTCGGCAAATAGCCTACGTCCACGGGGCAAAGAGGGGAGAGATCTACTATTAGAGGGATAGAATACAACTAGGGTTTACAATCTCTTAACCTAAACCCTCAAACAATCTCTCAAATCTCTCACAATCTCTCTCTCAAAAGGATGCTCAAAACCCTAACAAAGGCTGCACAAAACTCTGTTGTTTTCACCGAGCCCAGACGCAAGAGAACCCTGCAATTTTTCCTTGCCTTGCACTGCCGCCTTTCTCACCTCTACGGTTTTTTTTCCTGCAAGCCGCCTTTTTTCACCCTTTGCACCCTAACCTAGGGCATCTATTCGACAACTATATATAGCTGAAAGTATTCAGGTTGTCGGGTTGTGGGCCGCTTATTCACACGGAAAGAAGAGGCATGCGCACTCCGTGTGGCCCCCATCTCACAATTCTCCACATCGGCGAAGTTTTCCCAAAAAACTGAGCTGACACCAAAGCAAACAAATGTCCCACTTGTTGTGTCCAGTACGCCGTGAATTAAGTTAATGCACGACAACGGACTCAATCCACAACAAGTCGGGAACCAGAACGAGAGTCCAAACAATCTCACCCCCATCTAAATTAACTAATCCAAAATGGCTGTATTGTAAAGACTGCCTACGTATCCTCTTACCTAAGGAATCAAGCCTCACGTAATTCACCTAACTCCTCCAAAGGCCTCAACACCAAAGAATATTCAAAAGCTCCAAACAATGACCAAACTTCACACCTAAAATAACTTTGGTCAACATATCTGTAGGGTTGTCCTTCGTGTGGACCTTCTCTAATATGACGTCTCCATTATCCAAAACGTCACGAACAAAGTAGAATCTGACATCGATGTGCTTCGTGCGCGTATGATAAAGCTAGTTCTTCGCCAAATAGATAGCGAACATGCTATCATAATATACCCGAAGGGTCTCCTGTGCAATCCCTAAGTTCTCTAATAATCAACATAACCACAAAGCTTCCTTAACAGCTTCAGTCACCACCATATACTCTGTCTCTGTAGTAGAGAGAGCCACTGCGGACTGAAGTGTACATCGCCAAAATACAGGTACACCTGCCAATGTAAAAGCATAACCTAAAGTGGACCGACGCTTGTCAAGGTCTCCCGCATAATCTTAGTCCATGTAACCAATATAATCCTGTCATGTCTTCACATTCTTCTAAAAAATCAATCCAACATCCATGGTACCTTTGATATACCGTAAAATCCAATTCACGGTCTCCCAATGACTCTTCCCGGGGTGGTGCATGTACCTCGATACCATGCTCACAGCCTGTGACAAATATGGTCTTGTACACACCATAACATACATCAAGCTATCTACTACACTAGCATATATGACCTTTGATATATAATCTCTATCCTCAACTGAAACAGGCGACATACTAGCTGAAAGCTTGAAGTGAGGAGCCAATGGAGTGCTAACTGCTTTTGCATTATCATCAAAGCTGAATTTCTTCAACATCTTCTACAAATAGCTCTTTTTTGTAAGCTTCAATCTCTCATTCGCCTTGTCTCTCTCGATCTCCATACCCAATATCTTCTTTGCCTCTCTAAGGTCCTTCATCTCAAACTCGGATGACAACTCCTTTTTCAACTTTTGAATAGCCGAACATATAATAACAAATAGATGTACTCACCATCCTGTAGCTTGTGCATGTAAACACATGGATCATATGGGCTCCTAGTGTACCCCTGGCCAATCATGAAGCTGTTGTAGGCTGTCTAAAAATCACAATAGATAGTTGATCCCCCATCAAACACCGATGATGGAAGTTACAACCTGACGACTTCAAGAAGGCTACAATTTGAGGACTTTCACGTAGAAGGTTACAATCTGAC